>KI628674.1:0-95478 GCA_000503235.1 Sclerotinia borealis F-4128 | reverse complement strand
AGAATTAGAATTAGATAAGATTATAATAGTAGTATTATAAGCTTGGAATTAATATAAATGAGAATATATAATATAAGAATCTTTTCAGTCTTGTTTTGTTTTGTTTTATTTTATTTGTTTTCTTTCAGATTCTTTTATTTGCTTAAGTTAAAATTATCTATTCTCTATAGTAATCCTATACTAATAATCGATAATACTATTAAGTAGATTACCTCCTCTCCCTCCTCCCCTATCTTGTCTCTTCCGCCTCGTTCGTACTTTTGAGATTGGATAGTAGAATTTGGGAGTCTAGTTTAATGATGACGATCCTGAAGGATGTTGTATTATTTCCTTCCCTTCCGTATCGCATCGTATTGCATAGGTATGTGAGCGTCTAGATATAATCAGAGGCGTATACGACGAAATGAAGATCATAAATCCTTTAGCATCATCCTCTTTATTACAAGAGCGAAACCTGGGGTATTCTCTATTCCTCATATCGTTTCTTCACTTCGCTGACATACGGTACAGTACCTACTTCAACTACATTCATCTCGTTATCCTCTTTCAATCCCCTATACTCACACCAGAATCCTACTTTCAGACCCTCCATATCTATAACCGCTGGCCGCACGCATACGGCCAATACATAGATAGTACAGTTGCGCCCCCCAAACCAAAGAGGAGGTTTGCGGCCCCGAGATGATGGGCCCAGCAGTTACAAGACAAGCCATGATATAATGGAGATTTGAGATGGAGTCAAAAGAAGGTGGCCTTTGAAATTGATCCAAGACAGCCTCACAGATGGTCAAATATGTTTCGCATTAGAGGATACGGAATACAAGGATACGAGACCCACGAGACGGTCTCGTCTCATTGGGTGGAAATGAGGCTCCAAGGATCCACGAAGCAATCTCCATCACCAAGGCGTGGCGGGCGCATTTTCTTCTCGTGATACTTGGGCCATAGGATGTGGTGAGGCTGTTGTGTTGTGTTGTGTTGTGTTGTATTTTATTGTGTCGTGTTGTTGAACATCAACGAGATCCCCTGAACACGTGCATTGATATCCATTTAGTTCTAGGGTATGTTATGTGCACTTGTGGAAGGATCCTTTTCATCCACAAAATAAAATATCAAATTCATCAGCCACGATTCCGCAATATCCTATGTCCGCTCGTCCACTCACTCCTCCATCATCCAAGCAAACCCACGACTTTTCTCCGGAAGCTAAGGGTATGTATTGGAACGGAATCCCCACTTATCTATAATATACTTATTATCTGATAAGCAATATAAGCATGATGAGTTAAGCAATACACGCCGGCGGCGATCCACTCCAGCTTTTTCTTTTTTCTTCATCGACTTTCGGCCCCGCCTAATTTTCATTATTAACAAGGCTGTGTTTTTCTCTAGCCATCTACGTAGTACGCAGGAGGCTTTTGCTCGTTGAAATCGAATTATGAAAATTCCTTAGAAGAAAAAGAAGGGGGAAACAAAGAAAGAGAACAAAAACCCCGATTGTTCCCTCTCTTCTCATGATTCTCATTCATCACATCATGAATCATGATTCATGGCAGGGCTATGCGATCATCTCCAATTTTGCGGCAAAGCCGTGAAAAGGAGATTCAGATTCCGTACTACCGTACGCAGACTGACTCGCACGAGGGGCTCGGTATTACCCCGTGTTTATCAAATTAATATGTGAGGTCTTAGACTTCTCTCCTGTGAGTGTTCATGACGACGAGACTCTCGAGAGGAGAATGTCTTTGGGAAAGGGGGGATTGTAGAAATTCCATTGTTTGTGAATCATTCACATTACCCGCTAGGCGTTTATCACTCACTACTGCAAGTACCAACTTCCAAGCCAAAAAAAAACACGTCCTATCTACCGGTATTATACCTGCACCAGTCCTCAGCATTTCCTCCCCGAGACTCAAACCTCAAACCAACTCGGACTTCCCGAATACCATCCCCATACATTTCCTCCTCGTTATCATCAGGATCCATCATCACAAAATACCACAGCAGCAACCATAATTCCTGCTCCCCTCCCCAAATCCTCCCAGAAATCTACAAAAGTACAACAGGCCCTTCTTCGGACTTCTTTCGGCCAATAACCACTCTCTACTCCATTGCACCCCCATAAATAAACGTGCTCAATGTGCTAAACGTCTAGAATAGTGGGGTGTAAAGTGGAGTTTCTCCAGAATATACAACATCTACGGATAAACGCTCCGAGAGTCGAGATAATGTATGAAATCATATCATATCACATCATATCAAACCGTTGATGATTGAATGTACAGTACATAAATATCATGCATGACCTTACTTGCGGCATACACCAGGATAAAAACGAAGACCAAGACAAGACCCCAACACTATCGAAATAGAAGAAAGGTATATACAGTAAGTATATTATGATCTCGGGGAAACACTTATACCTAGATTTCACTTTACACATGGAATTTCTTTTTATGTATGTTTCTGGGGACTCAAGGCACTGAGAGCAGAAGATAACGGGGTTTTGATTGAGGGGAAGAAAGAGGGGAGGGGAAGGGAGGGGGGAGAGAAGGCTTAGAGAAAAGAGAGCGCAAATGTAGTGGAAGGAAGGAGGAGAGAGGAACTTAAAGCCGCTCTCTCGCTCTCTCACTCATGGTGCAAATCGTATTTTCCCATCTAGATAAGTATCGGCAGGTACCATACCATACCCAATACCACATCTTGCGCTGCGCAGCGCACCAGTAAAGTAGAAATCCAGCGTGGAATCGTAGATAACAAGCGCGGAGTTTGGGCGGATATGATTCGGTATGAGCGGATATATAGATAGATAGGTATTTGTATGGAGATATGTGGAGTAAAGGTATTGAATAATGGATAATTGGATATCGGTTGGGGTGGGGTGGCGTCTCCAACTCCAAACGCCGAGATTTTGAGCGAAGGGGTTGAGTTTCGTGTTTCTGTTTTGGGGGAGAGGGAAGGAAAGGAAAGGGGGGTGGTAAAGTAAGGAAATTCTATAGTTGTTGATATTGATAGTAATAATAACTGTCCTCCTAATATCATCTCAAGAAAAATATCTAATACAGTAGTTACCTAGATAGGTAGTAATTCAAATACCTAGCCTATTCTTATTATATATATCTATTTTAGTCCCTGAGTCTATCATCATCATCTTCTTCATCCCAGTCGCCAAGCTCGCTCGCTTCGGAAACAAAAAGTCCTACGGCTTCTAAGTTCTTCCAAAAAGGCTTCTAGAAGAAAGGAAGAAAAGTGAATACACGGGCTTCGCTTGATTCAGTCGCCGACGAACGATGATCGAAGGTTATTGGTGGAATGAGAGTTTCGCTGATGTGATAGGATGGGGCGGGAGGGATTGTTGGAGACACAGTTCAGGGCAGGGAGAGTGTATTGGGACTTGATTTGGTGTTATCTTTGGCTTTGCTTTCTTATCTATCTCTTTCTATTTTTCTCATACTTGTGCTTGTTTCGCTAGAGGTATCATAGTACAGTAATAACATGACTGATATGGAACAGAATAGAACCAACAAACGAAAATTTTATCTATCAGCATAGTATGGCCTAGGTAGGTCATCTGAAGCCTGACTCGTATTCATATTGTGTACCCCAGCCTAGCACCAAATAATGACTCCTATCCCCTATGACACTGTTCTGTTCAGTAATATGCCAGTGTTCCAGAAATCGGCGAGTCGGGGTTGATTAGACCGTTATTAGCACAACATACATTTACCTTTCGGGAAGTGAGGATATACGATACGATACGATATGAGATGAGATGATATAACCCCATGAGGCGCAGTTCACCAAAGTATATATATATATATATATAGTTAGAAAGCCGTGAACCTATCATTCCCGATGTGATGCAGAGATTTCTGACAACGATATGTTACAGCTGGCTGCTGATACGATTGTCTTATTCTTATTACACCAGGGATCTTTTCCGGAGTCAGTGACGCCCTGTACGAAAACACAGATGGGATAGGATGGGTTTTGTGTGGGGGTTTTGGATGGATGGAGGAGGAGTTGGGAGCTGAAGGGTGCGAGAACTGGGGTAAATGAGGATCCTTGTTGTGGGGTCGGTAAGGGTGTTTTTGCTCTGTTGTGTCTAGTGATTTTATTTTGTCTTTTTTTTTCTTTCTTTTGTTTATGTAGGAGAAAATGGTCGATATATTTGATCAATCAGTGACTGGATAGATATGAGACAACAGATTATCCCATCCCCATACCCTCCTGAAACAAACCCCCTCTACGAATAGGGTTTCCAGTAGATGTAGATGCTTGGTAGGTAATGCATCAAATGCACCGAAGATCAATGCAACGGGGAACAGTAATTGCTTGTCCGAGAACAAGGGTGGTTGATGTACGTATCTCTATATTCCTATAAGACCCCAATTTTTAGGGGTTCATTCGGCAGTTCGGATATAGGGGAGTGTAATTTTGATACGATTCGCGCGTATAAAGGGGGATGGAAATTGGAATGGCCGTTTAGTTTGATCAACTAATTGGGCCCTTGGGGAAAATGGAAATCTATTTCTTGTTTACGGGATATTTTCACTAGGTATTACTAGATATTACTGTACTTTCTCTTTTTGTACATAGTAGGACGGTAATCCCAGCAAGTGATTATCGTACTGTACCTACTAGCAAATGATCGATAGGTAGAAATGGCACGATATTGCTGTCGAATGACGCTTTGTAAGATCCTCATAGGAAGGGGAAAACTCATGAATGCGGGGCCGATTATACCCCAGGGGCTAGGGCTAATTGTGGAGGGACGAGAATACCCCAAAATGGTAATGCGGGCTTAATGGTGAGGTACGACCCCCCCCCCCCCCCTTCCCCCCCCTGCCCCCCCCCCTATCTATCCAGCAAGGTATTGTACGAATTTGTACCGTATCTTTGGTTATGGAGAATGAAGATGGAGGGCATGATAGGAGAAAGAGAGGGAAGGTGGTAGATTAGATGATGTTAGATGATATTGAGAGATTATTGTATAAAATTTTGTTTAGAAACATACCGAAGCGAAATTCCGAGAGTGAGATATGATATTGATGTTTGAGACAGGATACACATTGCACATTCACAATTTAGATGAATGGTTCGAGATTTAGATCATGATTCGAGTTATATTGTACAGTAGATTCTTGATTCTTTCCTGCTAGGTGATGATGTGATGGAAGACAACGTGCAAAACATACACATAGTTAGCAGATCCATGCATGAAGTTGTGCTCAAATATCTTCTGCAGTGCAATCGATATATCAATTCAGAACTTAAAAATAGTCCACATTCATTATGGGATCATCGTCTAAGGGGTCTCGGTTCACGCCTATTTCCACCGATTACTGTACTTTCCGCAACTCCTAATTCCAAACTTTCAAACTTTCCTTTCATATCTATCTTCACCAAACACGTGGGTTATATACATTCATCCAAGTTCATCTGATAACAAACACGTGAGATGTCGAAATCATCCCACCACCAGCCGCATATTCGATGCATCATGGATTCATGGACGGCTTTATTATGGATCTTAATTCTCAAATACTCCATCCATACTTTGACATTAAAACAAAGTGGATTCCGATATCTCCCGATCCTTTTATCCTCGTACTTTTACGCCAAAAATCACTCATCCATCGTATCTTTTGTTGGCGCTGGCGCTTTCTATCCCGAAGTCTTCCGCATAAGAATCTTCGGCCTTTTTTTTCATCGTGGGGCGTATTTATTGAATTTCATGGGGAAAAGCTTTACCGACAAGGAAACTACAGTTTAGTGATTACGTCCGTAAATGATCGTGGTATTCAATGGGATGAGTTGGATTTGAAAAATCCCGTTGTGCTAATTTTTCCGTGGCTTCTGTACTGTACTTTGTGACTTGATATCCGCGGCGGATATTAGACAGATGTTATTAATAAAACGGATGAGATACCAGGAAGCAAACAAACAAGTAAACTATGCGCTTCCATTCGCTCCATTCGCGATCGTGCAAATCGAATGGATGACCCTGGGACCTGGGGTACCACCTTTCAGCTCCGAGCTGCAAAAATTGATGCTATCCGAGTAGCCGTGAGCAAAAGTGTCCATTTAGTCCGGAAACCGCAAATTGGTTCCCCATATCTTTTCAGGGCGGGTGCGATAAGCTTTTGGTAGTGAAGTACTAGGGGAGGGAGGGGGTCCTAGCATTGATTGCATGTTGCTGCGCTGCATTCGTCTAGATCACATCTCTGCTTGAAGTCAGACTGGGACATGTGAAAGTCGATAGATTGGTTATAATTGTCCATTTGTGTAACCTCTTAATCCACTATCCAGTTCGGGTAAGAGGTAGCATGTTGATAACCATTTCTTATATTGTCAATGATACATTTTCAAATGAATTTATTGGGGACCCCAGACCCAAGAGACACTACTACCTACTTCTTGGAGTAACTAGGGAAAATTCTCAGGCTCTAACGGGCAACTTGGAGAACTTCAAGTATTGAGTGAATCTAGGGGGGAAAGTTTCTTCCATGTCTAGACTCTAGATCAATAGCTGTGATGGGCCCTTTATATCATACCTATAAATATGTTGTTATGGAATAATCGGTGTTGTACCCTGTTATTCATCACATCATAAAAACTCTATTCTGGCGCTTGTAGAGCTTGATGCTCCAGTTACATCACTGCCAATCAGATTTCCCCATCACCCATGACAAGTAGAGTTTCTTTTCACTTTGTCCTTATCATTCACCAGATTGATAATAATCAAAACGTACTCTAGAGTCTGGACACCGGAACAAGATCTGGACTCCTCTCACTTGGGTTTCTCCATCCGTCCACCTAGCTAGTTATCACGGCATGGCATTTCTTCGCATGTTTGATATTCTAATAGGAAACCGTACTAGTTTATGTCCCCAAGAGCTGAACTCAAAGTTTGGACATCCTCAGACCCTTTGGGACAATGTGGTTAAATGATTGGCATCTAGATATGGATATGTATTCAAATACAATGGCACTTACCGTAACTCAAATGATCCTACAGTCTATAGTAACAAGAACACCCCCCATACCTACTCCCATTTCCACTCCGTTCCTCCAGACCACTCCCACTCCCCAGTCCCCCCCCCCTATCGCCAATCTCATCTTCATCAAATCATAACCTTCAGACTATTGATCTCTTTCGCCCTGCTATACTCCATCCATCTTCACTTGATCATCACCCCCAAATACATAGTCCTGCTTTCCAACTAACAAGAGCTCACAATCTCCCAACACAACACCAAACATTAGCGAGCCCCCGAGTGGAACCAACAATCAATACCCCTCCAAGATTTCCGCATTCCAACAATGATTACCTAGGATTCCCAGAACCCCACAATCTGCCCGACTCCCGATTGATCTATCGGTCCCCCCCACTCTTTTAGGAGAGAGAAGTCCCTTTTGAGACCCAAGTATAAGGCTTGCGATTCCGAAGCTTCAAGCCCTGTACAATTTTGTATTTAGCGGAGGAGGACATCCACTTCGGGAAGTGGCAGTGTGGCACAGTAGTGATTCCAAACCGATTGTAACCAATTCCCCGAAAATCAAAGGTCGACCTTGGGTCGAGAGGAATCGTGGAGGAATGCTCCGTAGGTACTGGTATGTAAGATACCTTGTTATACGAAGGGGAAATACGCCACACAGGCCTTTATCACTCATCACGACAAATCACCTCATTCTCACTCACCCCCCCCACCGGACGGACATACTCTTCACCTCCTCCATCTATGATCTATCCCGTTACAATAATATAGCCACCCGTCCGCCTTATCTTCTATGGTTTCAACTTTCAATCCCCCTTCAAACCATCACTCATCTCCCTAAAAATTCCATTATTCCGTAAAAACTCCATCGTGAATAAAACATAACCAAACCCCTGAAACAACACTAATGCCAGGGACCCCCGAACTACCCAGCACCCAACCCAGCACCCCGCTATTCCATTCCTACTTCCTCGGCACTTATACCTATTGATGCTGGGTATTTTATGGAATATATAATGCATGGAATGCGTGGTCGGATGCTTCTGTTGAAATTGGTGATTTTTCGGCTGTTGGAACGAGGTGTGCATGGGTGGAAATCCTATACGCTTCTTGGAGTACAAGTGGTTGTTAGTTATGCCATGGAATAGCCGGAGATATACCGGTGGTGTCCGTCTGTGGTATGCAGGAGAGAAGGAGGGGAGCGGAGAGGAGAGGGGGTTTGGGATTGTGCTGTATTTTATGGTTTGAGTCCGGGGGTGTGTAGGGAGGGGAGGTTGTGGAAAGCGGGAAACGGCAAGCGGGAGGGAGGACAGCGGAGGCTGAGGAGTAGGTTGATTGGTTAGATCCCAAATGGATATATGGAGGAACATCTCGCACGTGTACTTGTAGGGTCCCCGTACTTGAATTTCCGAAGTCTTTCCGTGAATTCGGACTTAAGAAGGAAAGTCTGAGAATTATTGGTCATGTGGTTAGATCTTCTCTCCCCGCCAGTGCGATCGTCTGTTGCGAGAGTAGAAGGGATAATCTTTGGGTGTGAGTTCACTGAACACATCATTGCTTTTTCCGGATTTTTTTGTGTTCACCCTTCTTTCCTCGTCCTAGTTGGCGGATTGAGTGAGGGCTTGTTAAGTGATTGACCCGCAGTCGGAAAAGTCATCGTGAATCATGTACTGTACTGGAATATTTGAGGAAGGGGCGCTTCGTTCTTTTCATTCCTTTTTTCTTCTCTTTTTCATGTGTCGGTATGGTTGGGTGTCATGGAGTTTGAATTCGAAGTATGACAGTACTAGTAATGCAATAATAAGCATTTTACACATTCTTCTCAGCATGAGTGTGTTGTTCTTTTTGATCATGCGACCATACTATGATGGTGTAGTACCGGTAGATGATGTTCATTTGCAAGTGAAATGATATGGTATAACCACTAGATTGTGAATGCCGGATACTTGGTATGGGGTACCCCGGAACATTTTACGGGGCATGATCATCAACCGGGTTCGAAGTACTGCTTGCAGTGAGTCAGTGATGTTCTGCTATTGTCTCCGCTTGCGTGCAAATCTCTTCTTATGATCTTCCGGTTTGCGGAAATATGTAGTGCTTTTGATTTTACTAAATTGCGTCCGAGCTAGCAAAGAGTTGCCAACGCAGTGTCTTGGGTTAGATATCACAACCAGAAATGCACGGGAGCTCGGTGGGCATTTATTAGTCGCTATTTGAATTGTTGCCATGAGCGTTATATCTGACACGGTGGTGAGATTTAGCAGCTCTATTGGCACATTTTAGTACGAACGCCAGGTTTGTAATATAAGATTGATAGTAATATAGGAGCTTCAGAAACGCAAGTAGTGATCTTCAAGCTATATATATATGGAAGTTAAGAAATAGTGATTACCAGTGATTATTTTTGGGACACTTTCACGAGGAAAGAGGTAAGTGGAGATTCCTCGGGGAGAGGAAATGCATCAAGTTGTTTATAGCCCCTGGCTTGATGAAGGGACCAGGAGGGTGTGATGTTGAAATATGATAATCCAAATGAATAGCAGGAGTCTCTACTTTGAGATTTCGGATTAGTTTTAGATGCGATTCTTCGACTTCTCAAGGTTCTTCTGTCACGCACAACACATATAAATTGGCAAAGAACAATAGTAAATGATTCACACTGAAAACCGCTACCCTATAAGTTTTGGGCGAGCTATCATAATTGTCGACTCACATTTGCAGAATTTCAGACCCCAAGTTTTCCAGATTTCAAAGAATGGGTTGATTTCAGATTATATACCCTGCAGCAATCGAATAAGAAGCTTATAAATATCGGAACTGAGACTCAAATATTTGTACAGTCTGCATCCGAATTGTTCCTTCCTATGCATTTAGAAGCAGAGCTTAAATGACTTCTTTGACTATTCGATTAATGCAAATTTCCATCCTATCGCCTCCATCACATCTCTGTAATTGAAAGTTCGAGGTGGATATAGAAAAAGTCATATTCTATTACCTAATCTCAAAAGATCACAAAATCTGTATATTGAAACCCTATTTTAGTTTATTTTAGTTTATCTCAGTTTATTTTATATCTGAAATAGATTTAATCATTCAAAATATAAAATAAAGCAACCTTTTTCATCCTTTGGATTCAGTCCAAAAAGAATCGTTATAGGGATGATGGAGGGGATAGGAGAATTTAGGCTAATAAACTACTAGCAACTATTAATTCTCAAAGATTCAAGATGCTTCTGTTTTGCATTAAGAATATGATATCAGTATAAGTAGCTCTATCTTCTCAATCTGCGCCTGTTTTATATTTGATATCCCTATTTCCATCTACATATACCTTAAACCTCCGCAACGACACTCCAAATGCCTCCTTCCTATTATCCAACGGTCTTTCCCTTCAGATTTCATCACCCACCCCTTCATTCTTCAAGCTCCACTGATTACCATCAAAGGCATGGATCAAAACTCCCGATATCCCAATCATCAACAGTGCCACTTTCTACACTCGACACTGAAAACTACCTTCAATTTTTCAAACCATATCCATACTTCTTCGTATGCCATATATGGTATTACCCCTCCTCTCTCATTCACTCCATATAGCATGCCTTCATCTGTTTCTATTTCCACCACTACTCGATACCTCTTCAGTTCTTCAGGCTACTCAACATTCACATCAACAGTGACAACTTTCCCATTCTCGTGATTCCGACTATATGAATTCTCTTGATTAGTGAACATAGGCGTAGATATTTGTCCCAGCCATGCATACCCGTATACATATCCCTATCCTAGACTGATCATCGTTCTCGTCTTTGAGGAGCTCTATATGAACGTAGGGCGTATTCCCTCGCCGGCGCACCATTTGGGTGATGAGAATAATTTCAAAGTGCAATTCGAATTGGCATGGATGTACGATGCGTACGATTCCATCGATGGCTATAGCGAGCATACATGAAAATCCGATCAACACAAAGATAACTATAACGAGCAAAATTATGGGACACATTGCTTCTTGGACAATGGGATGCTTTTGATACTGATTAGAAATTGCAAACATTCGATATTTGTACTTGGAGTTGGAGTTGAGGAAAGGACTGGCTTTGTTTGTTTTATTATGATATATGGCTATCATTTAATCAGACCACTGTGTAATAAACAAGATGAGATCTGGAATTAGTTATTTGCTTTTGTAGATAGAATAATGCAGACAGCCACCTGCATCGAAAAAAGAACCTGTTAGGCAGACGAATTTTGAAAGATTTTCACCTTATCCTCCATAGGATTTCAATGATTTTGTACAAAAAGAAATATGAGTCTACAGCACCAAAGGTATTCTCAATGTCAGCCCGATAACACGTTTCTCTTAAAGATGGCTACAGAAAATTAACCAAAGAAACATTCTCTTGATATACTATAGACTATTACTATGCTATAGGTAGATATATATATTGCTGTGATAGTATTAGCTACAGAATATATAGTCTAGAAGTAATCCATCGAGCGTTTCTATTGCCAGGAGATACAAATTTCATTTTGCTACAGGGCTATTACAAAATGAAAATACGAAAATCCTTGTAATATCCTAATAATATGTCTGTTTGCATTATCCCATTCTTTGACTTATTCTTTAACTAGAGCTAAATAACTTTAGATAAAATCATTACTTGGACACTATAGCAAGAAGAAACTCGTCCCGAATTTTTAATATCATACCCTGAATAGCGCCTTAGAATGCTAGTCTGATTCCTTTGCGGAAGCCTCTTGATAGACAACAACCTATTTTTAATTGCCAACCCCTTTAGGGTTTGTTCGTTTCCATATAAAAAGAGACCCACATCTTCCCGCGCATTCGAGCTACTAGCAACAGGATACTTGTGACAATTTGACAAAATATCATCTACGAAAGGGTTGAGGATAAATATAAGATACGTGAGCAAGGCTGCCAATTCCACTTGTTTTATGTATGGGAAATCGTCTACACTTTATGATGATGATGATGTTAGTAGAACCTCAGGATCAATTTTGGATGAACATCCAGTTTGTTATAGTCGTCGAACGTGACAAAAAGATCTAGACCGAAAGATTACCATTGGAGGTTTTCACAAGAGCATACCTCATCCAGAAAAGCGACAGACATATAAGAGGTTGGCGCCGAACGGCGAACATCTAGGCCCCTCGGGCTTTGCCGGATAAATTGCTATTTTAATTTTGCGTATCCTTCTTCAAAGATCCCGCCGAGTAGAGTCAAATTAGGTCAGTATTGCTAGCCCAATTACTTCTGTATTTGAAGTTATAATTGAGACATCGATCAATAGACAGAAACTTGTCTAGATAGATGTAGTCGATAAAAGTCACGTGACACATACCGCGTTTGCTCTCCTAACTGCTAAACGTCATCCATAATTGAAAATAAATGCGGGGATATCTATATGACATCACCGGATTTTAGGAAGATGGGAATTGATATTGACATGGACGAATTCCTATTATCTTGGAATTGCATATTCTATTCTGATTTCCTTTCCGGTTTGGGAGATCTTCACGTAATTTATACATGTGAATATTCTATTTCGAAGTGAACTGTTTTCTTCTACGCGCGGGGGTTGTGACTGAGTAAATTCCACAAAACTTCATGGAACCTATCATCCTAATCATTGTTCATACATAACATTTTCTATCACAACCAAGCCCTCTCCAAAGATGTCTCGAAACGCATTATTACGTATCAATTACCCCAGACCTCTTTCAATAATGACGTCAATCTCAATCTCATCCCATCAAAGCATCTGCAGAATTCTATGCCGGAGCATTTCCTCCACATTCCCTCCTCAAAAATATATGAAGTCGTCCATCTTCAGTTCCCAACTTCAACACTTCAATCCCAAGTCCCAACAAACTTCACATCAATTTTCAACTTCTAAAATCAAAATGTCGGATACAAACAAGAACTTTCTTTTGAGCGAGGTGTTTGATGTCAAGGGCAAGGTAGTTATTCCCTTCTCCATTATATATCTACCTAGTAGGTCAAATGAACCAGAAAACTCACACAAACCAGGTAGCCCTCGTAACCGGCGGTGGATCCGGAATTGGCCTAATGGCCACCCAAGCACTCGCCGTCAACGGCGCCAAAGTATACATCGTGGGCCGCACCAAAGAAAAACTCACCAACGTGATCCAACACCACGGACAAAACATATCTGGAGAAATCATCCCCATCGTCGCCGACATCACACGCAAAGACGAGATTGCACGACTCGTCTCGGAAATTGAATCGCGCGAGAAATGTCTCAGTATCCTCATCAACAATGCGGGAACTTCAGGAGCGACGCAAAAAACGGAAGCGAAGACCGCTGAGGAAATGAAGAAGAATCTTTTTGATGATGAGAGTTCTACGTTTGATGATTGGTGCAATACTTATCGGACCAATGTTCCGCAGTTGTTTTTCATGACCATGGCGTTTCTGCCGCTGCTGCAAAAGGCTTCAGATCACGAGTATGGATATTCTGGAACCGTGATTAATATTTCGTCTATTTCCGGTATTGTGCAATCTTCGCAACATCATTTTGGATATAACGCTAGCAAAGCCGCGGCGATCCATTTGACCAAGATGTTGTCGTCGGAAGTTGCGGGCAATGGGTTGAAGATTCGGATTAATAGTATTGCGCCGGGTGTATTCCCGAGTGAGATGACGACGGGGGGAGAGAGTGGGGAGGATCAGAAGAGTCATATTGAGAAGGAGAAGTATGAGAAGGTTCCTGCGAAGAGACCGGGTAAGGATCGGGATATGGCGGGTGCGATATTGTTTGTGACTACTAACCAGTATTTGAATGACCAGACGGTGGCGGTTGATGGTGGTTATATCTTGCATGCCGGTGCTTGATGAGTTTATTTTGTGAAATGGAAGTATGCGATAAGGAATATTGGGAATGTATGGTAATGAATGAATGATGGGAACGGTACTCGGAAGAACTAAAGAAACGATTTCACTTATTCAGTTTGTTTCGTTATATCAAGTGAGCCAGTAACTATGGAACATCAACAATGGCCTGGACATCCATGATCTTTTGAAGATGAGTGACATGAACGAAATCGGTATATTCACAGCGATTTGCCAGAGGGCGCAACTTTCAGAGAAAGTTGAATATGTACTAGAAAATATTGTCATGAAATTGAAATTTTGAGAACATACATAAAGAACGTGAAAGCCGTCTTTCCTGAATGTAACTTAGAGACTTAAGCAGAAACTGCCGGTGTATCATGTATCTTACATTCACCCATTGAACCCTCCAAAAACCATCTCCAAATGTATAATCACCCCGCACATAACCCTAGCTCTCCAAAGATTATCCCACACCATTCCAGTTCATTTGTTGCCGATTACATCTCGATCGAGCATAGAGACTTGTAATCCTGACTCTGAATTGGCTGATTCGGTTCGGTGACATATCTAGCTTTACCTAGGTCGTTGCCATAACCGTTTGAGCCTCATCTCCTAATCTAGAGCTAGACTCACCTAGGTGGTGCTTAGTGTTGAGCCCGTTGAGTCCATTAATTATTGAGGGATCTGGTACCGTAGTTTTGGCTTCAACCTCGAGATTCCTGTATTTCCAATACAGTATCCAGATTGAGTACAAGTTAACACCTCTTTACCATAACTACTAGTACTCTCACTGTGAGTTTTGAGATAAAGTGAGTTGGGTGTCCTGAGCTGTTTAGTAATTGCGATTTGGTGGCATTACACTGCAAGATAGTTTTGATGAATTTTAAAGATTCGACAGGACATAAAATGTTGAGACGGGATATGAATAGAAGAATGAAACAGTGATATTTGGAGGTCCTTTTCTCCACACATTTTCCTCTTATCAAGACAATGGATCGGTGGAAAAGATCTGGAGATGAACACTGTTACTGAGATGGAACCAAGTGTCCAGGAAATTTCTACAGTAAGAGCCGCCGCCCCCAGTGAACCACTTGGATCGCAGAACAACATCTAGACAGCCAAACAATGGTTGGAAGTGATTTTCTATCCACTTCCACAACATAGATATGACTTGCCAAATCCAGGTCGCGACAGTGCGATAGTGCGACCTGGATCTGGTGGTATTCTTGTCGTGAAAGGATGCCGAAAACCACTGACTACTTTGGTTCTCCCATTCAAGTCTCCACCTCAATGAGCACTAGCAAGGCGGGTACACTTGTACCTGCTGTATCCATTGATTGTGTGAGAAGTGACCAAGCCCAAAGTAAATATTGTGCTCATTGAAAGATTCACTTCGGATGAGTATCTTCCAAACACCTCGGCCTGATTAGAATATCATGTATCGGTATTCGCAGACTTATTTAAATCATTTAGCAGATTGTAATCAGTACGGCACAAGGAACGCGAAAGTGCAGCGGCCGCTAGCGCTATTTTAATTTATAACGCGTCTCCCGAGCAACCTCTAATAGTTCATTCATATTCAGGAGCTCCATATGATTGTAACAAAAATTGCCAATGACTTGAATATCCCATAGGACATTGAAAAAAAAACGAGCCTCAACGTTGCTTGATTATGGCACACTCAGAACCATTAAGTACACGAAAACGTCTTAGATCTCGGATCTCAGACGAAGCCGACGAATTATCCCCATTACCTGCAAGAACGCAATCATCAGCAGCGAAACGTCGAAAGGTAGATGCGCCTACTTCTACACTTGGCGGTATCTCGAAAAGATTTAAGAAACTCCTCGGATTGGGCGCCAAGAAGGATACGGAAGGCAGCGGAGATGAATTGAGCGAGGATATCTACGACATCAAGGTTACGGATGATGAAGAAGAAAAAAATACAAAGGCACGAGGGAAAACGAATGCCAAACCGGTAGCAAAAACCGTTAAGGCGGCAAAGCCTGCTGTGAATGTAGTGGTTCCGTCCCCAAAGCGCGGCCCTGGGCGACCGCGAAAGAATCAAGATGGCCTTGAGAGGGCGAAAGCATTATCACGGCAGGCAGTCCAAAATGAAGCCGCGAAGAACAAACAGCATAGGGAAACAGAAACTACTGCCGAAGAAATTGAACGTGCTGAGACACGTACGAAACCATCCAGTGGTCGATCGACGAGATTCTCCGATTCAAAGAGTAGAACTTCGGTAGTTCGAGGAAACACCACTGGGGCACCTGGGTCCAGCACACCAAAACGTGGCCGGCCAGAACGTATAATAGATGATCTGACGGGTTCTGCAGCCATACTTCCAAAAGGTATCTTGACGCCTAGTAAGTCTAGGAACTCGACAATAAAAAAGAGTGTTGCGTTTGATGAGCCTGGCAAGGATGGTTTAGAGGGCTTCAAAGATATCCCGGTATGTAAACAGATTTGCGAGGCAAAACTGCCCATAATGGGACAGCCTTGAAAGATATTATCATTTATCATCATAAAGACTATGTACTAATGCGAAATAGTCCGAGGCACGTATTCCCAAAACGTCGCTGAGCAAAATCATAACATCTACATCGCCGAAAGTCAATGATAACGGTGAGGAGAACGATCCTGTTTGTGAGATTTGTACGAAGCCTGACTCGAAACCCCCGAACCTCATTTTGTTTTGCGACGGTTGCCCCCTCGCTGTCCACCAAAAATGTTATAGTGTATCGAAAATACCTGATGGAGATTGGTTCTGCAAAAAATGTCAGAAAACCAAGGTAACGGCGGAGGCAGCAAGAGCTGTTCAAGATGATGTTGCAAATGAATCGGATGACGAAATAGCATGTGCAGTTTGCAAAGGACTGGAGTCAAAGAAACCGAATGAAATTATTCTATGTGAGAATTGTGATCATGCTGTTCACCAAACCTGTGGCAATATACCCAAGAAACCTCGGGGCGAGTGGCTTTGTAAAGAGTGCATTTACAACGTAGATCATGATCTGCTCGATGGGGAAACAGATCTGGGTCCGATATCAAATGAAGTCCCCAGCATTGAAGGATTTGAAACTCATTTAAAAGCAATGCAAAGAGTACTACTGGATCGGCTTACCGGACAGAAACGTTTGAGGATCCACGGACATGAAGATGAGGTGTATAAGGTGCATCAGCTTGTCGAGCAGACCGTTTTGTCTGGTGAGGGTAATTCTATGTTGATTATCGGTGCAAGAGGTTCTGGAAAGACTACTGTAAGATACATTGTTCAATATCTTTTAACATTAAGCTGATTCATGCACAGCTGGTCGAATCTGTGATCTCAGATATCGGAAAGAACCACAGACAAAAGTTTCATGTTGTTAGACTCAATGGATTTGTTCACACAGATGATCGCTTAGCGCTGCGCGAAATATGGAGACAGCTGGGAAGGGAGATGGAGGTTGAAGATGACTCTAACGGCAAGGTAAAGATCTCTTCGGTCTATAATCATGCCAGTGTTAACATTATATACAGGTTAGCAATTACGCTGATACGCTAGCTTCCATTTTGGCTCTACTATCCCATCCATCAGAGATATCAGAGATCGAGGCAGACCACGCTGCCAAGTCTGTTGTCTTCATACTCGACGAATTTGACCTATTCACGACACACTCTCGACAGACTTTACTTTATAATCTATTTGACATAGCACAATCAAAGAAAGCGCCTATTGCTGTACTTGGTCTCACCACTCGTGTGGATGTAGTCGAGAGTCTAGAAAAGAGAGTCAAGAGTCGCTTTAGTCACCGATATGTGCACTTATCGTTACCTAGAAGTCTTCCAGCATTCTGGGGAGTGTGTAAAGAGGGTCTTATGGTTGATAGCGACGATTACGATAACGAGGGGTTTGATATTTCGGCTCCCGGACAGAGTGCATTCCTCTCATTCTGGAAGGTCATGATTGAGGTAACCCCCCAATTCTTGCTCACACTCACACATAACTGATACTACTATCAGAAACTATACAACGACACAAATTTTAAGCATCATATTCAATCACATTTTTACCGGTCTAAATCGGTGCCTGTATTCTTCACCTCCGCTATCCTGGCCATAGCAACTCTTTCAATGCAGAACTTTCCCTTGCGTGGGCAGTCATTCAACCTGAGTAACATGGCACTGTCAGCGCCGGACTCTAAACTTCACATCCTTCAGGGTCTATCCGAGTTGGAGCTCGCTATGCTGATAGCTGCCGCACGACTTGACATCATCCTTGACACGGATACTTGCAATTTCGCAATGGCTTACGACGAGTATAGCTCCTTAACATCAAGACATAAGATACAGACATCGAGCACCGGAGTTGCCGCTTTAGGAGGAAGTGCTAAGGTCTGGGGAAGGGATGTCGCGTTGGGGGCATGGGAACGATTGGTAGAGTATGATTTGCTTATATCTGCAGCTATTGGTGCGGCACAAGTAGGTGGAATTGCAGGTCGTATGTGGAAAGTTGATATTGCATTGGAGGAAATTCCCGGTAGCGTTGAGGGCCTGAATGGGGTTATGCTGAAATGGTGTAGAGAAATATAAACTCGGTGTCCATTCATCTATTCATGGTGCCGTAAATGCAGTATCAGCATTGGTCAGTTTTATCGGCATGCAGTGAAATGTAACACGAATCGCCCTGCTTATGAGGAAAACTTTTGGTAAGCTGACCGGTCTGCGGGTGCCGACATATTTCTATGATCACTACTCAAGTAGTCTCCATTTAGGATGTTCCGAGAGAGGCAATGTCCAGGTTTACTTCCCAGAATTTACACTTTCGCCCCCAAATGCTCGGGTCAGATACGGGTCTACCCCAGTAAGGGCGATATTGATATATTGACTCCCATTTTCCTTCACGAGGTGCTCCGAAATATGTTACAGAGAAGATGATTATTATCTTGATCTGCAGGTGGCTTTCTAGACGGCCATTACCGATTATACAGATTCCAGTCGGTGAGTTTTGAATTGACAATCTGTGTAACGCCAAACACTTTACCAACAAATTAAAAGATGCGTGCTTCCTGCATGATCATCGACCTGTGGCTTAAAATAACATTTGTTTCCATTGGTTCCAATGAAGCATATGCAGCCAGTCAGCCTCACTCTGAGAGGGTTGAATTGGGGAAATAGGCAGCATACATCTGCTCTGATTGCCTGGCCTTTCTCATTACCTTTTATACTCGCTATCTACTCTTCAGAACTTTCACTCAATAACTTCATTCTACTTGGGTTATTGATTTTTCCATCGTCAAAGGCGCAGCAAGAATGGAAAGGGTCACGGCGACAGATGTAGTGAAGAGCTTGGAGAGCATCTTGGCCTATGCTGGTCAGCTTTCTCGCGTTTTCCATAGACATCGACTCGTCCTGGAGATTGAGTCCGTTGTACCATACCAGATTGAAGAGCATATTGGTCTCGTCAACTCTACCATTGGCACGCTGAACGAAGTACTGGGCGTGCTTCTGCGAAACGACGCTGGCACCAACCAAAATCGACTCTTTAGCGAAGAGGGGCTTAGACATGTGAGTTTCCTGGAAGGAGAATGCGCTACCATCTTAGCCAAGATTGCTCCTACTGTTGCGAAAGCGGGCCTGAAGAGAGAACGAAAGAAGAAGCGCAAGAATGCGAAGAAATCAAAAGCGGAGATCATTGCACCTGTGGTGCCAATGCAATTAAAGCTTGACGAGGAAAAGTTCTTGAACGACCTTGAAAACGCAATATGGTATCGCGCAAACGATGATATATGTGCCTACATGGGGCGACTTAAGGAGGTTCAGTTACATCTTCTCTTGGTATACCAAGTTGTTACCGTTGGCTCGCTTTCCAGAGATTTGTGAGTTCAGTCTAATCCGCTTGGAATCAATTACTTACCAAAAATAGATCTTCTGGAAAAATTGATATTCAAAAGATCGTCAGCTACCATGAGCGAATCAATCGCACAGCTGATCTCATTCGTATCTCTCCATCAAGTCGACGTCGCGGATTTCATTCGCGTAGTAGCTCTGTATACACGCTCAGCGAGTCGGATGGCGATAGTGACGATAGTTCGATTATCTCGAGGAGAAGACGTCCTCCGCCTCCACCTATACATGTGCTTAGAAATGGTCCTCCACCTCCACCTGCATTTAGAGGTGGTCTTCCACCAACCAGCTGTATGGGTACCGCTCCACCGCCTCCTCTTCAGGCAAATTCGGCAAGGCCGTTGGGACCCCCATTGTCTACATTTGCCCCGAGAGTTGTTAATCTGACCACCCCAAATGTGAGTGAACTTCTCAATTTCTTTCTTTGCCTTCTTTGGCAGACGGAAGCTCGATATCTAATAAGTCGGAAACGAACTTTGTTATTCCAACACCCTCCGTCGTATGTTACTGTATAAGCGAGAAACATTCTCTAAGATTCATAATATCTGATCTCTCTCAAACTACCTTCGTATAATTACTGATATGATCAAGGTCAATCCTCCCTCATACGATAGCCATACGGGCCTCGATACACCACCATTGAAGCAAACGTCCCCCTTGCCAAATCCTTTGAGCTCGCCACATATCTTCCCGGATGAGAAATGTCAAGACAATATGACAAATCGTGAAATTAAGGTCGAGAAACAGCAGATTGCGAAGAAACCGCACGAGTGAGTACATCAATTATTCTATCATTCTCATTTTCTAACATCAAAAGGTCCTCGGCACAAGAAGGTCGCCTCTTCAATTCTTCGCACACCCGACTTAGCTTCAAGATCAAAAGTCTTTTTCGAAGTAAAGATTCTCTTGCTGCCGAGATGAAAAAAGTATTGGAAAACACGTCAAGCGTGCTCGAAGCATTCCTTATTCAAAACGTTGACATCAGACCAATTCCTCACTCCGCTTTCCACAGTCTCGAAGCTACGCACATGCGAACAATTTTGAGCCAATTGAATAACAATAGTTGGTTTGAAACATACAGTAAGCTGACGAGAACTGAACACGATGTCCTCGGTACTGCTATTCATCCTTTTGGGACCACAGACTTGCGTCGAGAGATAGTGGCACTTAAGGTTTTGCCCGAAAATCAAAACAATGCGTGGATGTGTTGTTTGGCTGGAAAGCTTCGCACTGCTAGTCTACCTCAGCAGTCAAATGGCCGAGTAATATTGGCTATTCTTCGGGAGCCATTGGTCGATGGAGAGAGGAAAGCATGGGTAGCGAATGGAACTATGCCACCTCCAGACTGTGGGAGAGCACTCTATCCTCCACCTCGAACTTTTATTGGCGCCAGAGGATCTTTACCACCTCCACCTCCACCGCCTCCACCACCCCCAATGTTTCCAAATATTAAACCTCTTCCAATTACAGCTCTGAATGCTTTAAATAGGCCTCGATTTATTGGCCCAGATGGCCCACGTCCACCCGCATGTTAGTACCCTTCAATGTAAAAAACGGTATATTACTGACTTCAGCAGTTAATTCATGCCCTCCTGGTACACAAGGACGCTACTTGCCTCCTGTTTTTCCGCCCAGAAACCCTCCGCCACCTCCACCTATCCCTGGACAAACTTTCCACATGAGTGATCGCACCATCTACACCGATGCCGAATCATTCGTCGCCCTCACAACCTACAACGAATACACACTTCGCCTCGCCGAGCCCGTCGAACCCAACCAGCCCCGCACCTGGTCTCGCATCGTCATAACTCACGAACCCAACGCACAAACCGACATTCTTGCACACATAAATTCATTCGTGCAGCGTGGCGGATCCATCATCGACGCCAAGCTGCGCCTCACCGATTTGCAATCTGCCCACATGACGCAAGTTATGGAAGAGATACTGCTCAAAGAAAGAGACTACAGATTTGAATGGTGCTGGGTCGAGCTCAGTCTTTACGATAGCACGGGAGAAATCAATCACGGGAGTCGAGGCAATGGTGCACAAAGTGCTACTATTATGCATTTGATTGCTAAACGAACGCTGAAGCGAGAATATAAACCTGCGGATGTTTATAATGTGTTGATGACGCGAGGTCCGCCGTTACCCCCTCTTCCTCCAAATTTCTATAATACACTACCGCCCCGACCTGGTCCTCCGCAACCCATGCCTTCGGGACCACCACCACCTCCTCCTCCTCCACCTCTATCTCGTGCACCACCGCCTGCGTTCACTGAGTATGGAAGACCACGATCTGGACCAAGAGGTCATGGGAGAAATAGACGTGTGAGTATGAGTGATCTAGATTCGTCGGGATACTCGGGTAGCGATAGTGATTCCAGTTATGATAGTAGACGAGGGCGAGTGAGGAGACGACGTCGAAATAATGGACGTGTAAGACAGCGTTATTATGATAGTGAGAGTTCGGATGATAGCGAGGAGGAGGATGGCATGAAGATTCCGGTGGTTTGGAAGAGGGGTGATGATGTGGTTCAGAAGCTCTTGGATCTTTGGACGCCGGGTGCGAAGATTTTGGGAGGGAAGGAGAGAGAATAGTAGGAGCTCATGGTGGAAGGGACTGGTTGAGGTCGGAGGTGTGTGTTGTGTTGTGTTGTGTTGTGTTGTGTGTTGGAGTGGGGTTCAGTAAGTGTGCGGCCTGGTCTATGTAGCTATGAATTTACGGCCTATTGAATTTAAAACATTCTTATGATATTTAACATCCATACATATTTATACTTTTTGTAGTATGTTCCATGTACTGACCGACCAAGGATTTGATATTCGACGTTACGTTGAGTAAAGAAAATAGTTTAGACAGGTATGGCAAGATGGGACATCCAATGTCTAGGAGTGAGTTGGACAACGGAGGATAACATTTGAGAAGTGTAAGAGAATATTATGATGAATTGATTTTTGAAAAAGTCAACAATATTTTGATCTATTACCTAAATGGTGTTTTGCGTACTAGTGCTAACTGTTCTATCTGTCTTATTTCCACTCCTCGCTTTCTTGAAGCAAGCAAATTCACTCTTACTCGCCTCCCTCAACCTCTTCAAATCAACTCTCATACCTGGCAATATCTTTTGTAGCCTTGCTCTGGCCTCACCATCTGTTCCCTTATCTAATTCCTGATAAATTTGACTCGAAGTCTCAGTTGCTCGATCCGTGGTATATTGACTCATGGTCTGTGCGACAAATTCGATATCAAGAGTAGCTTGCATGAGAGAATTGAGAGGGAATCGCTGGCGTTGTTTGAAGGCCTCTAAAAATTCCAGAGATACTTGTTCTAAGAGATAAGAAAGAACTTGAGCAGTGAGAGATGAGGCAGTCGTGGAGACTTGAGTATGAATGATAACAAGACATAGTAGAACCCCGTATACATAAGGACGAACTTCTTTTGGTTGTTCGGTTGGCGCCCAATCCGGTGCTAGAACTCCACGACGTACAATGGCGCGAAGAGTCTCGACAGTAGGCTTAGTATACGATTGGAAAAGACGAGCATCGATTTGTCCGAGGACATCTCTTATTGTCTTAGCTTCCTCTGTAAGCTTGACGGAGAAAGCGTTCTCAAATTGTGTTGTAAGATTTGGAACAACATCGACACGAAGTGCTTGTAGATTGCTAAGGGTCAAAAGCATCCGAACATTCTATAAATGTTAATTGCAGTTCTCAAAGGAGGGAGATTTAACTTACGCGATCACTAGCATCGACAGTTCCAGCACCCATGCTTGTGGCAATAACCATCGCCACAGGAGTAGCCAAACCATCAGTATCAGCCGTCCAATCATCTTCTGGTTTCTTGACAGATCTTTCTGCATTCTCTACCATCCCACTCAACGCTTTATAAAGGGTCGTCACAAATTGACTACGAACCATTTGCAAGAGCTTGGCTGGTGGAGGAAGAACGATCTCGGCCGAGCCTGGCTTAATTGTTGCATCAGAAATGTAAAGAATCTTTTGCATACCTGAAAGGATTGCACTTTCAAAAGCACTGAAATTTGCTGGCATCCTGGTCAAATCTCGTTTTTCTGGAGAACGCCTCCAATCTTCCAGGACTTTGATGTTTTCGACATCTTTATTCCAAGCTGCGAGTATTGCAGTCACGCATCTTTCGCGCGCTGCTCCAACAAGAGCCTTCAATCTTTCCAAGGCTGAACCATCTCCATTGACAACAGGTGACACTCCTGACATCTCGCTTGCGCCAGATCCTACGAGCGCTAGGAATTTGGCTAAATAATGGACTCCGCTGGCGGAATTTGACCACGGTGGCCAGAATGCAAATTTTTCCCAGGCCTCACCTCGTCTAGGAGATGGGGATGGCAAGTTATTGGGATCAAACGTGAATTGAGAACCTCGAAGGGCAGACGGAGTTAATGAATTGGGAGTTCTTGGGATCGGTGTACGTGGGGTCGGTGGCAGAGGTGAAAACAGCGCTGAAATATCCTCAATTGGAGGATCGACGAACAATTCGTATACACTTTCCCGGAGCATGTCTACGAGCTCAACTGTTCCTTGTTCCAGGCTGACAATATTCTCATTAGAAAGCCTATGATGCTCTCGAGACTTCCCATTAATGCCTACGGGTAATACTTTCTGCGCTCTACCATCGATGAAACTCTGAACAGTCTGCCAGAATTCTGTCACTTCGCCAAGAACACCTTCTGTGGAAAACATGCTGTGTAGGAAAGAATTCGTCTTCTCCCATAGCTCGATGATATCTGGTGAATCGACTGAAACCTGTTTATTGTCTACAATTTGGCGTCCAAGCGACCGCAGATGAGTAGCCATGATTTGAGGTACAGGTTTTTCCGCACTAGCCAGTCGTCGTCGTAGAATCTCGATCTCTACCTTTGAGCGATCCGAAGTTATTTGAATCTTGACCTTTAGGTAGTCATAACGACTCAGTAACCAAACCCAAATAGGATTATCCGTGACTCCTAATTCAAGTAATATCCCAATCAGTTCCATATGTTGATCCTGCTGAGCGCCCAGGAATCCGTCTGTTCTACCAGAACCTTGCGCTAATGATAACCTCTTCCATATATCGCGTTTGAAGTCCTCGATCTGCTTTTCAACATCATGCCATACGCGCGCAGCTAGAAGGATTTGGTATATCTGAGGATCAGTTGGTGGTGTAGATCCCAAGGTTTCAGTAAGTTTCTTTGCATCATCTGCGAATCGTTTTGCTTTTGTGTATTCTTCGACAATGCTTTCATAATCCTTTCTCTTGATACTATCAGTGATAGCAGCGTTGACCTCGTAATATTCTTTGTATCGATCAACCGTCCCAGCCATAACCTTCAGACCATCTTCCTTCTCTCTCCCACCCAATGCGGGACCCCATACCTCTTCTGCCTTCGCTGAGACGTCTAAAAGGGGAGTCTTGATCCCAAGCACACCGTACTCGCTTTCTTTCGTCAACGCATTCTTCTTTCTGACATCCACAGGCGCCGGAGTCATCATTCCAATCTGATTGCCACTACTCGCTCGGAAACTACTTCTGCTGGCATGTCGGGAATGAGGTCTTGCACGGGAAGCCGTAGGTGGTTCAACCCCTCGGTATTTCATCTCTGTGTAAACATTGTCTATTGTAGCTTTGGCACGCACGAAGCGCTCGAAATTCGATTCGACGAGAACCTTTAGGGAAGCGGATTTCTGGTCAATTGATCTAGAGAGTAGATCTAGTCCTCGTAATAGCTCTTGCGTAGAGGCGGTGGAATGAACTTGCGAGAGGAATAAGGCGGGTGAGAATGTTGTAGACGACAAGAGGAACCTATTGCCTGGTACCGTCAGTGAAGGGTTGAGAGAAGCGGCGGAGATACAAACGCAATGCTATATCATCCTGCACTGGTAAACCTTGTTGCCGGAGAATTCTAACAACACTATCGGTAGTTCCCAGAGGATCTTGCTCATCCCTTTGGACCAAATTCTCTACTCCATCGCCGGACTTTTGTGAGTTTGGAATAAGACTTCTACGATCACTAGCTCTTTCGAGGGCGAAGTATTTGGACTTTCTGCGCGCTGCAGCTGCAGCCACGGAGCGGTTCTGATTTGACTTGGGAGCTTTGTCTTCCTCATCTGAACCATCACTCGTATCTTTGTCCGCCGGCCATTCATTGGGGTATGGAGTCGAGAGCTGATAATGGTCCAAAATCGTCCGTTCCATGTCCGTCATATTAAATCGAGATTGATTCGAGAATATCGCAATAGTATTTAAGAGTATTTGTTCGATCGTAAATCCCAGAACTATATCATCCAGTTTGTTTTCTTAATTCCGATCTTGAAATGATAAGTCAAATTATTGGAGTATATTTATGTTATATCGAGGTTCTATTGTCCAATGTCAATGTCAATGTCAATGTTGCAACCAATATTCAATGTATGATGTTATGGATGAGAGTGTGTGTGTGTGCGCATCATCTAGATCGCAAGTCGGGAATTGCCGATATCAAGCACCGATAGAATGATCCGTTCGGGGCAAAACGGCTCAAAGTGGAACAGCGGAATTGATAGCCACACCAAAGTAGCAACTCGTTACTTGAGGAAAAACGCAACTTTCCGCAACTTAGCCGCGACTTCAAATCTTCTTTCTCTGAACATCTCTTGAACTTATTACTCTCTTTTCTCCTCTTCTCTTATACTCCCAATCCATTCTTGCGACTTTTGGCGAGAATACTTTTTGGCAGCCAGTATGTTAGCAATCAGATCGATTGGTGCCCCCGCGCGGAGACAGTGCGTCCAAGTATCTTCACGTGCTTGGAAACCAGCCGCTGTTCAGGTAAAAATATTCCTAATTTCAGCTGCAATCCAGTTATTTCACATTCAAGCTTTCCGGCACATGCTTACTATTCACAATTACAGACCTACCGCCAATATGCCACCGAGAGAGCGAAGATTGCGCAGTTCCACGGCCAAAAGGGCTCAGATGTAAGGCATCCCCCAACTATGACGATTCTAATGCTGCACACCACATCGTGGAAGGAAAGGAAAGGCAATTGGAACGGATGAAGCTTCTGAGAACACGGCTACTGACATTCTATAAGGGGCTTTACACAGTCAGTTTGATCGAAGGTGATGGTATCGGACCAGAGATTTCGCAATCCGTGAAGGACATATTTTCGGCTGCTAAGGTAAGGGGAATATTCGAACGATTTTAAGTCAATTCTGACAAGGAATGAAGGCACCCATCAAGTGGGAACCGGTTGATGTTACCCCGCAAATCCGAGACGGAAAAACCTCCATCCCCGCAGAGACTATCGAGAGTATCAACAGAAATAAGGTGGCTTTGAAGGGTCCTTTGGCCGTATGTTTAGCCCAGCTATTCTACTATCGTCCGGTACTAATCTATATTAGACCCCTATCGGCAAAGGGCATGTATCTTTGAACCTTACTCTTCGACGAACTTTCAAACTTTTCGCCAACGTTCGACCATGTCGCTCAATCGCAGGATATAAGACACCTTATGATAACGTTGACACCGTTCTTATCCGCGAGAACACCGAGGGAGAATACTCTGGTATTGAGCACGTCGTGGTAGATGGAGTTGTACAAAGCATCAAGCTTATTACAAGAGAGGCTAGTGAGCGTGTTCTACGATTCGCATTCCAATACGCCCAGGATATCAACAAGTTGAAGGTTCGAACTGTTCACAAGGCCACAATCATGAAGATGAGTGATGGTCTTTTCTTGAGTACCGCAAAGAGAGTTGCCAAGGATTTCCCAGCCGTCGAGTTTGACGCTGAATTGCTGGACAATACCTGCCTGAAGATTGTTACAGATCCAACTCCATATAACGACAAAGTTTTGGTTATGCCTAACCTTTACGGAGATATTCTGTCGGATATGTGCGCTGGTCTTATCGGTGGTCTCGGTCTCACTCCTTCCGGAAACATCGGAGATGAATGCTCTATCTTCGAGGCTGTTCACGGATCTGCCCCAGATATTGCTGGTAAGGCTCTTGCCAACCCTACCGCTCTTCTTCTCAGTTCCATTATGATGTTGAGACACATGGGATTGAACGATCACGCAAAGAGAATAGAGACTGCCATTTTCGACGTTTTGGCAGAAGGAAAGACCTTAACTGGTGATTTGGGTGGCAAGTCTAAGACACATGAGTATGCTGGAGCAATTATCAGCCGTTTGTAGATACATTAGATACCCGGTTTAGGGGAGTATAGACTGTACCATCAAGTGCATAAAATTCCTAGATTGTTCATAAAATATTAATTTACACAAATTACTGGGGGAAATCTTGCTTTTTTACAGTGATATTGTATAAACCATCGGCGCGTCTATCTACTAGATACCCCGGATGCTATTTTATATTTATCTGCAATATCATATGTATTGTAAAGGAGTGAAGGTAGGTGTGAAATCATAGGAAAGCCTTCGGCATAACCACATATCGTACAACAATCAACTAATCGTAGCGTCACTGAAAAATAGTCATGGTCAGAGGGGGATAAAGTAACTATTCGTCTAAACACTGAGGATAGGTATAACTTTGAAGGGGTAAAACATGACGCTGATCTAAACTACAGGAAGAGGGGGGTATAAGTACCCTCTCTAGATTATCACGTGACTCTAATACTATTGATTGGTTTCCTCACAGTATCTAGCCAAAATCCTATCCTGTTTTCGCATGATTAATCCCGTACTCGGGATTGTCCCACCCCACCTTTGATAGATCACGTGGTCACACGCATGCAGGTCAATTTAACATCCATGGGGATCGCCGCACGTGGTAAAAAGCATCAATGATACTTGCCAATGGGGTTTGATTATCTCGAAATAGGAAGCTCTGAAGAGAAAAGGTTCTCTCTACATGCTCCGAAATTGTACAACATAAAAGGTTTAGGTTCAGCGCCGCGAATGCTAATACTAGATCCCCCATCAATTGACATTCTAGCCAATGGAAGCTTCCATTTGAGGGCATAGTTTTCCTATACTCTTGTCCAGGCGAGAGTTCAGAGCCGCAAGGATGAAGCGTTCATTAAAGCGCACTGCAGTGCGGCGCGCTATGGTCGGCCATGAAAGATATAAATATGAACCTTTGCCCTCGTCGGAAGAAGATTCAGATCCAGTTACTAGCACAGATTCAGATGATATTCTCCAGAGTCTAGAGCAGCATCTGAGGACGTTCAAAAAAAGATCAAGGAGAAAAGTGATCAATATGGGTATTGCCGCCGTTGTAATATTGGGACTTGTATATTGGGCAGCAGTGTATGTTTGTCCATCAAGCTATCCTTGTGTGTTGCTCTTGCTAACCATGAATATAGAGGCTTTGGGTTACCTACCAATTCATCATGTGATACTGTCAATGCTGGATACTATTGTCAACCAGAGATCTCACATTTCTGGGGCCAATATTCGCCATATTTTGCAGTTCCCTCGGAGATTAGTGCTTCAGTCCCTGATCAATGTGAAATATCATTTGCGCAGATCTTGTCTCGTCATGGAGCTCGAGACCCCACATCTGGCAAGACAGCAACATATACGGCTCTCGTAGATAGAATCCAGAACACTACGACTTCCTATGGAGCAGGCTATACCTTCATAAAGGATTACGAATATTCTTTGGGAGCTGATCAGCTTACGGTATTTGGACAACAGGAATTGATCAACTCCGGTATCAAGTACTATAACAGATACAAGTCCCTCGCTTCAACTATCACCCCTTTCATTCGTTCTTCTGGGCAAGATCGTGTTGTCGAGTCTGCCCAAAACTGGACCCAAGGGTTTCATTCTGCTCGCTTGGAGGACTCGTTGTCCGGAGCAAATGCTAGCTACCCTTACGACATCCTCATCATTAGTGAAGATACAGGTAGTAATAACACTCTCGACCATGGTCTCTGTACCAGCTTTGAAGATGGGTTTGACTCCACCATTGGAGATTCTGCCCAAGCTACCTGGGCGTCAATTTTTACCCCGAATATCACATCCCGTCTCAATAAAAACCTCCCCGGGGCCAACCTCACCAATACCGATACCTTATATTTCATGGATCTCTGTCCCTTCAACACCGTCGCCTCTCCCACCGGCACTCTTTCTCCATTTTGCAATATCTTCACCGCAGCCGACTGGAAAGCATACGACTACTACCAATCCCTCGGTAAATATTACGGCTATTCCTGGGGCAACCCACTGGGTCCCACACAAGGTATAGGCTTCACCAACGAGCTCATCGCACGCCTCACCAATAACCCCATCCACGATCATACCTCCACGAACCACACTCTCGACGACGATCCCGCCACATTCCCCATCGACGCCTCCATCAAACTCTACGCGGATTTCAGCCACGACAACGACATGACTGCCATTTTTTCCGCCCTCGGTCTCTATAACTCCACACATGCATTATCAAACACGACACGAGAAAATACGTCGCAAACGAAAGGCTATTCGGCTAGTTGGTCAGTTCCATTTGCAGCAAGGATGTACGTCGAGAAAATGACGTGTGCAGGAGAGAGTGAGGAGTTGGTGAGAGTCATTGTTAATGATCGCGTGCTGCCATTAGAGATGTGTGGTGGTGATGAGTTGGGCAGATGTGGATTGGTGAGGTTTGTGGAGAGTTTGAGCTTTGCGGTTGAAGGGGGTGATTGGGGGAGCTGTTTTACTTCTTGAGCTGGGTACTAATATGGAAATATAATTAAAGCATAGGGCTAGATAAAGATTGGGTGATAAATGGTAGATGTAGAAGGTATTACTTCTTCCATAGAATATCTGAGAACGTCCAAAGGAGAGATAGCTAATGTAGTCTTTACATAATCAGTGAGTTGCCCGATTTGAACATGGAATTGCCCGGATCATGTACATACAAACTGTCATTTGGATCTAGACATTACCAGGCTTGATCCTTTACTTCATGTGAAATTTTTAGCATTGTTATCAGAAAAAGAAAGCTCTAAGCATTACAACCAGCGCAATGTAAAAATTCCAACGCCCTTGCTTAAGTATTGAAGTAAGATTACTCCACCCAAAAAAAGTTCTTGTATCCCAGAAAAAGGGACTCCTCAAAAACTCCGCCCGTGCCTGGTTTTACAGACACCATTGGTATATATATGCCTCATCTCGTAACCTGATCCATCAAATATACAAACTTTGAACAACACAGTCTTTCGTGCAGCCTCCAAGTGGTTATAATAGATATGCAGCGCCTCCGAAAACGGTCATTCCTACTCCAGCCCACCAAAGAAGGTCGAGATCGATGCGATAGATGAGCGAAGGCTGCTCAATGCCGCGACTGATATGCTTGGCATTCTTGTTGAGAGGAAGAGCATAGCCTTCCGACGTTGTAGGCTCTCCGGGCTCATCTCCATAACCCAACCATCGCTTCATTTTAGAGCTTGAAGTTGACGTTGCTGAAGTTGTTGGATTAAGCGTTTCGGTAGGAAGCATCAGTGCAGGACTGTAGGCTAAAAACATCGGATTTACAGGTGTTCCATCAAATTGGTAAAGATCTAGTCGAGTTAATTTCGTATAAGCATCAGTGTAGACTTGGAATTTCTAAGAGTTGGGCTGTCAGCGATCTACCCTTCTTTATATCCCTATATATGGACAACAAATAAGTAGAGAAGAGCTAAAACAAACCTGGATTGTTTCGCTCTGGTTGTATCGTGTGTATGTCGCCGTATCGGCAGTACATGGAGCAGATTCTAGTTGACGCCCATCCACACCGAAGGGACTCAAACTAAGAGACCCATCGGTGTTCAAGACGAATTTACCGTGCTGCCATTGCATTATTGATGACACACAACTCGGCTTCGCAGCTACAATATTATCAGTTATGCTCTTCGTGTATCGTTCGTTGCTATCCGAATGCTGTGAATCAATACATACGATTTGAGATCGCCCGATAGTATGCCTCTTCATAGTAACCATCTGCCGTGAAAGAGTATGAGATTCCGGTAAGGGTAGGTTCCAATAATGAATCGTTGACTGGATTGTAAAAGCCCTAGTCCTTAATATCAGCGTGTGTTCAGTTCTCCTGATCCAAGAATAGAAACATACAGGTCCCGTTAACACTGCGGCGGACTTCGTAGACCATGTTCCAACAAGCTCATCTACCGAGGGAATGGCAGATACAGTCGAGAGTAAACATGCGCTTGCAATTAATATTGAAGGGAGAACGAGTGGTGCCATAGTGTTGAAATGTGATTGTTGATGGTGAGCATTTGCGTTTCAAGCATAAACTCCCAATAGGAACGGAATTCGTACCCGTCGCTAATGAATCTGTCAGCCACACTTAGCGCCACTTCGCAAACGGTATTAATAGCGCATTCTAGATCCGTTTTGAAATCTATGCTTAACTTAAGGGGACTTTTCTTTGCCAGACTGATTAATAAGCAAAGGTAAGTTGCTTTCGGTACATGTCTAATAAGTTAAGGAAAATCGAGTGGTTTGATTTGGTGCAAAGAGAAATTTTGAATACCTACCAATCATGGCTTCAGCCGCACTGAAATCGAGCAAGAAAGAGCTCCGTTTATCCATCAAAAAGCTGCTATCAACAGTCCCAAATGATTCTGTACAAGACCAAAGTAAGTATTTTCGGTCACATTAGGATATCAGCTTCACGTTCTACCAGTTCATTAATGTTTTTAGGTGCGGCTGTCCTTCATAGACTCATCAACTTCAAGCCATATCAACAGGCCAAACGAATAGGAATATATCTCGCTATGCCGACTGGAGAATTACAAACTGATGCAATTGTACGTCACGCCTTGGAATCCGGCAAACAGGTCTTCGTACCTTACCTTCATAAATCTACATCTCAGTCACCTGATACACCCCGTTCCGTAATGGATATGGTAGACCTTCGTAACCTTGCAGATTTCGAAGCCTTGGAAAGAGATAGTTGGGGAATACCCACAATCCGTGCAGAGACTGTGGATGAACGAGAAAGTATATTGAAGAATGTTTTGAGCAAAGGTGGCCTAGACATGATACTCTTGCCCGGTGTAGCATTTGATGTTGATCCTAAAACCAACTTCATAAGACGCCTTGGTCATGGAAAAGGGTTCTATGACTACTTCTTGCATCGATACAGGCAGCAATCAGGGTCACAAATGACGGATCCAGTGAATCCAGGAACAAATGTATTGCTCTATGGTTTGGCTCTTGAGGAGCAATTCTTGAAGTCTGGAGCTGAAATCTCAGTGCCAGTAGGAGAGCATGATAGTCTTCTCCACGGACTTCTGGTGGGAGATGGTGAGATTAAAGATGGTCTTGTGTGCAGAGACTAGATCAACCTCAATATAAACAACTCAATATGAAACCAGATGACCAAAGAACTCCCCTAAAACTCATGGTTTGGGTCTCGCAGTACGTTTTGTTCTCATAATAACCCATTTTGAATGTACGCCTTCCCATGGTTTCTTATCCACTTGCGCTCTGAATCAACGACACATTATCGCCCTTCAATAGAATTTGTCCTGAGGCATATTAGCAATCTATCTTTCAGAGCGTTTATACTCCAAGAACTAACCCAGCGCCCTGCGACTCTCTTGCTTGTCCTTTGTAGCTTGCTTAACCTCCACTGCTTCATCGAGCACCAAGTTCATGAATTCATCGAAGCCCTGGAAGCCCATCGATTAGCAAAATATTGCGACAGGAAAGGAAGGTAAATCTTATGTGCGCACTCTGATCTTGCCCTCAATTCTAATTCCCAATTGCTCGTATAACCAAATCGACACTGGTGTGTGCTGTTGGAGAAGCTTGAAAATGAAGTTGATTGGAGGAAGAAGGACCTTCCGGCCACCACCTCCACCGCCTCTATTCATGATGAGTTCTGTTGATTTTTGTTGACGCAAACACGTATACAGAGATTATCTGTAAGGAACAGAACGGTTGCTAGATAGATAGCTTGAAGTGGTGAGAGAATTGATTTCTGTAAATTTTTGACGCGGGTTTCCGGTTTCCTCAACTCAACGGTATCTTTCACAAGGCTGCCGCTCAAAAATGGCACTAAAACTTTATTCCCCTGTGGCAACCAACTTTATCAAGCGGGCAAGTCCACCCCATCACTTACAACAAAAGAACATTCTGATTCTTTGCAAAGAAAAACCTACAACCACGAAAATTTCATAACATATTGTTAATACCTTTGATAATTCTCTCACGAAATCCTTTATGTCCCACAACTTCTTCGCTGATAAATTTATGAACTTGTACATGACTACATCACGCCGTTGATCTCTCATTGTCTCCAAGACCTGCCCCTCCATCAAAATGGTATCTGTTTCGACGAACGGGAATGGTCCGCAGATTGCTTTCACTCCTGTTATTGCGGCGTTGAATACTATGCGCGATGGCCAACGAGGACAAAAGGAGGCAGCACATAGTTTTCTAGAGAGTTTCCAGAAGTCGGTAGGTTCTGCTTTCCCATGACTTTGCGCCAAACCAGTTGTTGTTGACATAGGCTTACATTTTCGTAGGCGGAGGCATGGCAGATTACGATTGGCATCCTGTCGTCAGATGCGGAGCCAGATGCGAAGCTCTTCGCGGCTACTACTCTGAGAGGAAAGGTATATGCTCAAAACCCCACTTCAGATCCGAATCTAATTCTATAGATTACCTATGACATTCAACAAATACCAGGCGACTCCTTGCCAGCGCTGCGAAATCAACTCTTAGAGCTCTTGAAAGTGTTTGCGACAGGGCCACGACCGATTCGAATCCAACTATGCGTCTGCTTGGCCATTTTAGCTATACAGATGACAGCCTGGAAGGATGTGGTACCGATGGTCGTATCAACATTGGGAAACTCCGCAGAAAGTCTCGCCTGTGTTCTAGACTTCTTGAAAGTTCTTCCCGAAGAAGTCACCGAGGGACGAAAGATCACTTTGACAGTATGTGGGCCGAAAAATACCATTCCCGGAGCATGTGAAACGACGTGGAGTGGTCGGAATGTTATTGGGAATATCAAAGTCTAATGCGTCAATTAGGAAGATGAGCTTCAACAGAGAACTCAGGAACTGTTGGGAGATAATACCGCCCAAGTTGTACAACTGTTGATTGCATATGCGCAATCGTCTGGTACGTATTCATTCCCCTATATATAGTTGCAGGAGGCTAAGGATATCATACAGAAGCAGCAGCGACAAACCCACAACTACTCGAAGTCATTACATCTTGGCTACGGGAAGTGCCTGTTGCCGACATAGTCAACTCACCTCTTCTGCCGATAATATTTAATGCTTTAAACAACGACCGTTCTTTCGAAGCAGCAACAGAATGTCTGTGTTCTATATTCAAGGAGACTCGCGAGGTTGATGAGTACATGCCTACCATCGAGATACTTTTACCTCGTGTATTGGCGCTTCAGCCTCGAATTGCGCAAGCTGCCCAGGAAGAAGATTCAGAGTCGTTCAAGGGATTTACTCGCATTTTTGCCGAAGCTGGTGAAGCATGGGTTGTCTTAATTGCTCGTGAGCCCAATGTTTTCCGACCTTTGGTGGAAGCAATTTTGGAGTGTACTCACAGAGACTTCGATAAAGATGCAATTTCTCTGACTTTCATTTTCTGGTACGAGCTCAAACTCTATCTCATCCTTGAGATGTACATCGAAGCTCGTATGCAATATGTGGATGTATACTCTAGTCTTGTGGACATCATGATGCAACATTTGGAGTTCCCTTCAGCAGATGGCGCAGACGAAACGGACTTGTTCGATGGTGATAGGGATGCGGAGGAAAAATTTCGGGAGTTCCGTCACCACATGGGAGACGTTCTCAAAGATTGTTGTGAGATTATGGGCGTCACACCATGCCTCACAAAAGTTTACGACGCTATTAAGTCCTGGATGAGTTCTTATGCTAGTCATGCAACCGAAGCCTCTGTTCCACATTGGCAACAGCTTGAAGCACCTCTCTTCGGCATGCGTGCAATGGGAAGATTGGTCGATAAAGATGAAGATATCATACTTCCTCAGATTATACCCCTCCTGGTACAGATTCCTCATCACGAGAAACTTCGATTTGCAACTATTATGGTATTAGGTCGCTATACGGAGTGGACTTCTAACCATCCCGAATTTCTTGAGTCTCAATTCCAGTACATTGTATCCTCGTTCACAACCGACTCGAAGGAAATTGTTCGAGCAGCTGCCATGGCGATGAAGTTCATTTGCAGTGATTGCAAGCACTTGCTTGGTGGCCAAGTAGTACAATTGCAGCAGTTCTACGATCAGACTCTTGATAAACTACCAGGAGTCAGCCAAGAAGAATTAACGGAAGGTGTTGCATCTGTTGTTGCTGTTCAACCACCAACCCAGACATATCAACTCTTGAAACTGTATTGTGATCCATTGATGGCTAGACTAATGACCTTGGCAAATCAAGCTAACGATGAAGAATCGAAGCTTAAGGTTGCTGGTAAGTTTCTCCAAGAATTCATAAGCGAACCCACTGACAAGAGAACAGATCATATGCAATTGGTCACATTATTTGTACAAATTGTTATTCCTTGGATTGAGCCAAATCAGGACCATCCAGCAGTGAAATACTGTCAGGAGATCTTCCCCATTTTGTCGACGATTTTAGATTCATTTATGACTTTCACTCCAATCTGTGAGAGAGTATGTCGTACATGGAGATATATGATCATATCATATCGAACTTCAATGGCTCCTCTCCTTCCTCAGATGGCCAACAAACTCGCAGAAGGTTTCGCAGCGTCACGACAAGGCTGTTTCCTCTGGGTTACTAGTGCTATCTTGCGTGAGTTCTCTGAGGACAGAGAGCACGTTGACGAGCAAACCACAGAATCAATTTACACCTTCTTTGAAGCCCAGTCGACCGCGATGTTGAAGGCCATGACTGATCTTCCACCTCAAGATCTCCCTGATGTTATCGAGGATTTTTACCGTCTCTTGCTTGACGCTTTGCTATACTACCCTCATAAAATGATTCGATCGCCTCTGTTTACGCCAATATTTAGGGCTGCCATCGCTGCTTTAGATCTCGAGCAACGTGAACCTTTGTCTGCAGTCTTGCATTACATCCGAGATGTCATCAGCTACGGTGGTGATAATCCTTCAAGTTCAGTGTCAAACATAAATCCACCCGAGATTCAACAAGAAATTCGACAACTTATTCTTGCTAACGGTAATGAGTTAGTGAAAGGAATCATGAAAGGCATGATGATCAGTTTCCCAGGAGACTGTTTTACTGACGGCAGTGGCGTTCTTCTTGGTCTTTTCGAAATCTTACCACAGGAAACTACCAATTGGGTTGATGGCATTCTACGCATGCTGCCAACTGGGACCGTCAGGGAGGCTGAAATCGACCGATTGATGAACAACATTCGAGAGAAGCTCAGCGTCGGTCATGATGGTGTCCGCAAGGTTCGCAGCTTACTGCAAGACTTTACAAACACTTATCGGAGACGTTATGTTGCTCCCAGGGACGGCTTGGGCCGACTTGAGGCCACTAGGTTTCATTACAATGGTTAGAGCTGATCGCTTTGGCAAACTTCGTATACTCGGGGAAAGTCTTCATATTCGACTTTCCATTTTCAATTGTTGCAATGGCATAGCGATTTGGTTGGTGGCTGGCGGGGATTTTCTTTTTCTTTGCCAGAAAGTAGTTATAGCATGGTGAAAAGGGCTCGGAAGTAAAAGCCGAGTGGGGTCATCTTCGGACCGGAGTTGGGATAATATGGGTGAGTACATTTTGGGATCCTTTTATGTGGTCATATGGACAAGTGAAGGCATGGGACAATTCTCAGAGTGATGATAAATGGCCTTTTTTTTGCAGCGGTTGTGGATTGTAGATGATTGTATGATGTGACTTGTGCTGAAATAGAGGAATGATGGATGGAGACGTGGCCATGAATGAAAAAGCTTGGAGGATTTGGCCTTGGCCTGAAATAGAAGCGTGATATTCTTATTATTCTTGATGATTTATGACTTGGCTTTTATGTGTGATGATGATGTGAATTGTGCTTGTGCTTCTGCCCAATGTTTTGGGGGGGGTGCAATTCTAGGGATCGTAAATGTAAGATTACTCAGTCTGAATATCTATCTAATGTTTTATTATAATTTATAACTGTAGGGAGGGCAGGGTCTTCAAATGTGATGGGTTGGTTGGTTATGTGGTGTTATGTTATTTATGTTATGTGATGTGATGTGATGTGATGTGATGTGACATTGAGACAGAGATAAAGATAGAGATAGAGATGAATGACTGGCTGGCTGGCTGGCTGGCTGTGTCTGGGTCTGGGTCTGGGAAGTGGGAACGAGTTTTGAGTTTGATATGAGTAAGTATATGATGTATGATGTTAATATGAGGATAGATGTTAATATGTATATAAATATGGATATGGATATGTAGATGACATGAGTATAGGCTTTGTATTATGTGTTTATAACTTGAATATAATTTATATGATTATGTATATGGAAAACGGGAAATGGGACATGGAAATTGGGCACGTTACTCATTATAGATAGTATGGTAAATATATACAGAGTTTATTGCACTGGTAATCTGGGAGAATCTAGAGGGGTGGAGATGGAGGAGAGGATGAGGGGAGGAGGTATAGAGGAGGTGGATAGGAGGATAGGTGAAGAAAAGTTGATTGGAGTACCTAGGAGTGAGATTGTGAAATTTGGGAGTTTGGGGAGCTGAGGAGTTGAGGTCTGGGATATGAGTTGGTGTGTACTTGAGTAGTGGTTAAGTAGTTGAGTTACTAGGTGGGTAATTGAGGAGTTGTATACTAGGTATATATAGCATACATAGAGAGAAAAACAAGAGGGGAAAATAATTGAACAGAACAGAACAGAACAGAACAGAATAGAATAGAATAGAAAACATCATAATGTGTAGATAAGAAAGATGATGTACTGGTCGGTGGTGATTGTATGAAGATATATACTACTCAATTTATGCTAGTACGCAGCCTTATATCTATATCTACGAGTACAGTACAGTACAAAGCGAAATGAAATGTAATGATATTTACAGGTAGGTATGTATATGGTATGGTATGGTAGGGTGGCATACTATATACTAGAGTAGAGAGGGTTTTAGATTTAACTTCTTATTGAATAGATGAATAGATGAATAGATGAATAGATGAATAGATGAATAGATGAATAGATGAATAGATATATATAGCAAAAAGCTGAAATGGATTATAAGATTTGATAGCAGTGTGAGGTTTCTTCTGGGGGATTGAAGGGGAGGGGAGTGGTTGGAGTGGTTGGAGTGCGTATTGTGTATAATATAGCATAGTACTATATAAGAAAAATTAACACAAGGGGGAGACGATATGAGTATCCAAGGATTTCCCGATCGAAGATTTAAGTATTAGGATCCAGGATATGAATTTTGCCTTCATTATGAAGCAAAGACCTGATGCTCACTACACATATCATATCATATCATATCATATCACATCACCTAATACCAACAGCACATGAAACCCACATATATTTCATTATTCATTTATTCATTGAATTGATCCTATTATACATATCCACCCACGCATTCCCACCCATTGAATTCAATGAATGCTACTTGTAGCTCGGCCCCGCAAAAGCCCTACGCAGTCTGAAGTACCATGGGTGCTGAAACATAGTATGGTATCTTGAAAAGAAAAGGAAAAGTAAAGGGGAAAAAGAAGTGAGGTACATTGATATGAGTCCTAGGTCTTTTACTAAAGAATGACCAGATATCTTCTGTGAATCTTGTGTCTACTCAGATGGATACTATAGCTAGATATCTTCTGTGATGCAAGTAGAACCTGAAAGGGGAATTGTGATATAAACGAAGACATAACACTGAAACAATTTGCACCACGAACTCCTTTCTGATCATAACCACAACCATAACCATAACCAACCCTCAACCAGGGAAAGTTATCCACCCATATGCGCAATCATGAATACCTTTATGTAATACGCCCTGCTTCGTGGAAGCCGTGGAAGCCATGCATGGAACGCCGAAAACATTGCAAATATGGATCCGCAAGATGCAAAAACAGAAAGCAAAGTTCGTAAGTGAGGAGAAATGGAGTTCGTTAATTAGGAACTTGAGGAAGGAGAAGTCGTGAGATGTAGCGAAGTTCATATGATCTAGAGTCTGCTGGGTCGAAGAAGTGACGAACTTGTTTATCATGAACATCATTGACTGTTTATGGTTAGTGATTGTGTTGGACAATACCGAGAATAAAAAACTTACAATTAAGTTGAACTTGCTCAAAGAAATCACGAATGACTTGCTCAGATGCATCATCAACCGCAAGAACACCATTGTCTTGTCTAACAAAAATCTTAGGTGGAACATCTCTCATTCTCAAAATCATTTGTAGAACATTGATGAGATCATCACCTTGATTGGCAAATTCTTGGGGTCGCTTCTCAAGTGGCCATTGTCCATGAAAGTCTTCGCCCTCCCAGCATTTAAAGAGCCATGTAGACTTCTCAACACAATTAAGAGTGATAACTGCAATCAAAAACAGTTCAAATGAAGCCTTTGAAGCTTTGTTAAGCAGACGTCTCTCCAACTCGTTAAGAATTCCCTTGCACATTTGAGAAGCTTTAGTTTCAGCTGCAGCATTCAATTGGGTGTGAATGGTGGCAAAAGATCTTTCAGTTGAAAGAATGGCTTTAGTCTGACCGCCTTCTTCATCTGGTAAACCTGCGATAGCCTTTGCAGACATTTCCCATCTGATTTCTGAGTCAACAAAGATATGAACAATTGTCCATAGTTCTAAAGCACGACTAAGGAAATTATCCTGCTTTTGAATGGAGACATTCAGAGCTGTCTGAAGAGTTGTGCGAATAAATTGAGAAGGTTCATTATCAATGAAGATTGGCATCATGCGCTTAGCATATGATTCAAGCTTAGTGGAAAGATCGTCGTTGTCAGTGTCGAGGATATAAGAAGTGAGGCCAGTATCAACGTCGTGCGCTTCTAAACATGGGAACGAGGCGTAGATTGTGGTGCTAGGAAAGTGAGATACCTCGATCAGCCAGAGTGAGATCTGGAAGGTGGCCGAACCTTTTGCAGCAAGTACCTGATGATGCGCAAGTACTGTGTGAAGTTTTGCGGAGTACAGTTCAAATGCATGCGCAACTCGGGTTCGGATGCATGGTGTTTTCCACAAACGAGCACTCTCGACACTCTTACAAGTTTCACAAGCCTCTCCTGCAGTGCATGGTTTCTTCAACATTCTGCAGCGAATGCAAGAACCGATCCTCCTAATATCCGAAACTTCCTTTCTGCGAATCTCATTGAATTTTCCTCGAACATTAGGTTTGGTGGCCTTTCGACCATTTCCATACTCAGCGCTAAATTCTGTTGTCATTGGGTTCATCGCGATTCGTAGATGATGTTTTGGACTCTGGACTGAACTATGTTCGAATGAATTTTCGGCATGGTTATGTTCAGGGTATGTCATTTGACCCAAGTGGGCCATCTGATCTTGTACTTGCATAGCTTGAACAGCGGCGGCTTGGCTTACTGGAATAGGAATATCAAGCATAGCCCAAGAATGCTGAGCATTCTCCGGGCTTCCGTTAAATAGTCCGTCGCTCATTGCATTTGCTTCGACGAGCTGACGGGTGAGCTTATCTTCAGAAAGCTTGTCTTGAGCAACAGCATCTTCGCTTAAGAGCTGGGGGTCCACCATCGATGGAATGAATCGAGCAGCAGCAGCTGCAGTAGCAGCCATTGAGTTTGGAGATGCAGATTGAGAGCGACCGAGATTGAGTTCGTTACCGTGGCCTTTCTGATTGATACCTGCAAGAACGTTAACACCAGTCAGGTATTAAATGTATTAGTATTGTTTACCTTTTTTGTCGCGCTGTGAGCGTGACTCGTAGCTCATAGGCGGATTGTCGAGCGTATATTGCTCTTGTAATTCAAGATTATCACCTCGAGACATTGCTGGTTGGCTGCCACCCCGTGCACTTCCATTGCCAGGTCTATGATTTCGATGCTCTGACTCTGCCATGTCTCTTGAAACCTCAGCTAAAGTTTCAAGGGGAGTCATTCCTTCAAAGGATCCATTAATCGCAGCTGTTTGGTGACTATTCACGTTCTGAATATTCATTTGTTGACCTTGTGTGCGATCAGCAAGCTCGGGAAGGTTGTTGAATTCCAAAACCAATCGTTGTTTTTCCGTGCGATCTATCGCGGGGCACTTCTTGATGATGTGGTTGATCAAGCTATCGAGTCTTCCTTTGGGGAATTTTTCTCCACAAGATCTGCAAGTATGCTGATAGCGATTGCTCGAATCATTTAATTTCGCACCTCTTTCAAAATGCTGAAGAATCAGTGCTGTTGATATTGACAAGGTCAGTAAACAGTCTTGTTTAGGATAGAGTAAGGTCGGTGGAGGATGACTCGAGTTTTTGGGAGTGTGAAATTAAAGTTATTGAGAAAATTCAAACTTGAGGAACTTACGATTAGGCTTGCGACCCATCTTCTCAGATTCTTCACGTCAGTTTTATTGTTTTGATAAGATTCAAACTAATTCAAAGAATTATTAACAAGAGTTGAACAAGTTAAGGATTCAAGTAATGCCAGTTTAATCACTTCACCGACAAGTAAAAGGTTAGGGCGGTGTAAGGGAAGTTAAGTTAAGTTCGGGCCTTTATTAATCCGAGTGAGGGGATGAGCTAGGTACGGTGACCATCGGAGTTCGGAGCTACCCCATACCTGCAGCCTTTCCCTTTTAGCCATAACTAATCCTCCCCTTTCTATGTCTATTCCTTATCCTCTGGACTCTTCTAACGTCACTCCTTTCATATGCGAATCCTTTCCAAGTTCTTTAGCATCAGAACAATGGGTATTATATGGTATCTAAAAGGTGCTATTGGACTAGAATCTCCCCTCTACTAACAAGCACTTTACTTGTCTCTAGTTTCCCACCTCTCCATCGATCTCTAGCTTCATCAACACCATATTTCTGCCATGGAAGGGCTTACAACATCCCATCACAACCTTTCATATCAAAAGCTCGTCTACTGTTTACCCCTATTCATGGCAGAATGGGTCATATTGTGTTTTCCCGAGGGTTGGAGGACAGATTGGAAGACTTATAAAGATGTGAGAGTTCGATTGGGTACCGTGGATCTATTACAAACATCGCCTTGCTTTATAATCCAGCCACTTCGAAGAAGTAGTGTTTCACGGGTCTAGGTATAGGCCTTTTATGTATTTGATTTACAACTCGACTCAATAACTGCTAGCATTTGCACAATATATTTACAGCACATCTACGGGTGCAATACCTTCAACGCCATCATGAATACCTTACAAGCTCTCGCAATACGGATTTATACGAAGTATACTTAGGTTCAAAATACCAAGCGAAGGTTTATTTGCATGTGCTAGTGGTACTTGTATATCAATGTGGTGACTGACATTGATTAACATTTCCTCTCCCGGAAGAAGCATTGAAGGATGAGTAAAAGGTTAATGTAATAGTAGGCTAAAGCATCAATTGATTTGTCGTCCCTAGATAGGAAATTCTCTTAATGTAGATTCGTTTTGATATTGCAGCATCTGTTTCTTTCGTCCAGTCATTTGGCACCGTGATACCAAGCTTCGGCATACTGGCGTAGATTGTAGGTTATATGCAAGGCATCCACACACTGCATACACTCACAAGGGGCATATATGCAATCGTGGGGTAGATGGGTCCGATGACATATTGTAGAACCTCAAAAGGGCAGCAGCCCCGATGCAGACATTGTCGATTCTAGGAAGGTAATTGATGAAGCCTTGTAAAAATCATTCCTTGCACTTCTCATTGGCCCTCAGTACCCCCCCTGTCAATTCTGCGAATCCTATCAGTATAGACCAACGCTTGACAAAAGACCACCTCGTGTACTACACGGTTCGGTTCCAAATGTGCATTTCGTTTTCTCCGTCTCTTATTCTATCACGCAGGAAATATTTGAATGACACCTACCATCTTTGTCACTTTCTACCAGTCTTTTCAGTATAAAAGATACTCCCAAGTGCTTTGAGAATGGACGGTTGTGTTCTTCATAACTTTTGCTAATCTCCAAGATGAAGCCCCTTTCAATCTTATACCTGTGTTTTGCTGCAATCTTCTCATTTTGTAATGCCGGAGAGCTAGTCAAAGATGACCTGGGAAGCGATATATGGAAAGCTATCGAATCGGCAGCTACTTGCGCTGGATGTGATGTAAGTAACCGACTATCCTTAACATACAGTCAATTACTCCTTGATTTCCGTCGATTGCAATTGCGCAAGTCAAAAAAGTATCTGTACGCGAAATCCGAAAGGTATCTCCATCTTTGTCAAGAAAAGGACTGATACATCTGGTAACAGGCTATACTCTTGTTGCTCAAAGGTGTCGCTGCGTTAGGAGATAGAGTTTTTGTTGATACTTTGTCTGGAATATGCAATTTGGCTGGAGTGAGTCCAACCCCTCTTTTATTTTTGAATGTTCGCACTAATATATCGTTAAGGTCGAGGATTCAGATGTTTGTGCAGGAGCAATTGGTCTAGAGGGGCCAATAATCGCACAAGACCTGAGAAAATTGTCAATAGGATCGCATACTTCCAAGTTGTTTTGTATAACGTTCTTTGGGCTATGTGGCTTTCCAGCTGTTACCCCATATACGGTCCCATTTCCAAGTGCCAAGCCCGCCACTCAGCGTCCAGCTGTGAGCGGTAAGACACCTCTGAAGTTTGTACATTTTAGCGACATTCACGTGGATCATGAGTACGAGGTTGGTGCGAATACTAATTGCACGAAGCCCATCTGCTGTAGGCCTTATACCTCCGCAGATGCACCTGGCAACAACTCATATCCAGCTGGTGAATATGGCAACTATAAGTGCGATGCTCCTGTCAGCTTGGAAGAGAGTATGTACGCAGCTATAAAGGAAATTGCTCCAGATGCCACGGCGACAATCTTCACAGGCGATATCGTTGAAGGCGCCGTCTGGCTTGTCAATTCGACTGGAAATATTGCGGATATCAATGACGCTTATAGTCGAATGTCGGGTCTAAACAACTTATTTGCAACGACTGGAAACCATGAATCAGCACCGGTCAACTCTTTCCCGTCAAAAGCAGATGGCGTCACGACATCACAATGGGTCTACAATACTCTTTCTACAGACTGGATACCCTTCATTGGCTCTACTGCTGCCTCTTCAGCGGCTAGCTTTGGCGCCTACTCGACACTCCTGTCTGGAAGCAATTTGCGAATAATATCTATCAACACCAACCTCTACTACAGATCTAACTATTGGCTTTACGAGGCTACCATGGAAAAAGACCCTTCCGGACAATTAGCATGGTTAGTCACTGAACTTCAAGCAGCTGAGACTGCTAGCCAAAGAGTTTACATTATTGGGCATATGCCTATGGGAAGCAATGATGCATTGCATGACGGTTCAAACTACTTCAATCAGATTACTCAACGATATTCCGCCACTATTGCCGCTCTATTCTTCGGTGAATTTCATCTGCCCTCTCTATACATTCCTCGCTAACAAACCAGGTCATACTCACCGCGACCAATTCCAAATCACATACAGTAACTACAGCGCTCAAACTGCAGCCAACGCCCTCGAAGTATCCTACATCATCCCATCCATGACTCCCACCTCCGGCTATCCCGCCTTCCGCGTCTACTCCGTCGATCCCGTGACATACGGCATCCTCGACTTCACAACCTACATTGCCGACCTTTCACTCACCTCCTCCACGCAATCAGAACCGATATGGAAACCCTACTACTCCGCTAAAGCCGCCTACGGCCCCCTCGTAACCCCACCACTTACCTCCGCCACCGCGGAACTAACTCCTGCCTTCTGGCACAATCTCACCACCGTATTCGCAAGTAGCCCCACTGTATTCAACCAATACATCGCTCGCAAAACAAGAGGATACAACGTTGAGACGTGTACGGGTGATTGTCAAACTGAAGAAATCTGTCAGATAAGAGCTGCAGAAAGTCAGTATAATTGTGCTACCATCAAGCCGGGAATCAGTTTCAGGAAGAGGAGTGAAAATGATGGAACATTGGAGAGGAGGATTGGGGATGTGGTGGAGGCTTATGGGGGAGATTGTGAGGGCAGTATGATTAGACCGATTTTGGCCAAGTTGGCGGCACAGGAGGGGTTGCTAGAGACTGCGCTGGAGAGGGCGAAGATGAAGGCTAGGAAGTGAGAGGAGATTTGATTCTGCTTCTCAGGGGAGGATGGTGTGCTTATGCACGGAAAGTTGAGCTTAACAATACATATGTTGATGAGATTGGTTATTGTGATGCCTGATTAATTTAAATCGAGACAGGATTAGCAACACTAAATACAGTTCAATTTGATCACTACCGATTCATCTATACTACAGCATGGATGATACCCTCGAGATACCTCGTCTGAATAGCATGCGTAGTGATCGTAGGATAGGCCGCAAGCGCATCATTACTCCTCTAAATTATGCTCCAATATGGTTCGTCATCCCACCCTTCCGCTTTCGTCTCACAACCAATATTCATTTTATGAATGAAGTATGAAGTACGAACTTAAATAAACCACGAACCAATCTGGCGATTTCTGATTCCGGGCCTCTCATTGTTTACGGGCATCTTTGGAGCCTTGGAGAGTGAGTGTCCGAGAAGACTTATGGTATGGGGGCATGTAGTTGGAATAGAATTTTCGTTGTATAGATAGATACTAATCGATATATATCTGTTGAAGCATGTACTGTAGCTTTTCTTCGCTCATAAGGCTAGAGTGCATAATTCCAGATGGTTATAGGATTTGAGAGTCAGATTGTCCTGAGCGGCTGTAGGGCTGTAGAGACGGTAATGGAAGGTAGAAATCATCTGTTAGCCTAGGGAATTAGTTTCGAAATGCTTCTCAATATTCGGGTGTCGTAGGAATAGTCTTACATCTGCCTGTTCCAGTCCCTAAGTTCCGTTTGAAGCTGCGTAAAGAGTATTGACCTATCAAGACAGTATTGCCACGGAATTTGAATTTCCAAGCCCCAGGTCCTTGTTGGTCAGATGGGAGAGTTGTCTATGCTTGACTCTTGGAATATGGTTCAGAAGAGCTACTAATCCGTCGAGATGGTGTATCAAAGGCCGTATGACTGGAAGTAAATGAGTCTGGGTTGTTGAACTGTAAAGACATCATATGTGATAGATGGGTCTTATAGTTGAGGTGTATAGTCTCGGTAAAAGTAAATAGCCCAGATGGAGAAACTGGTATGATTATTCCAGCCTTTCATCTAATTCATGGCAGATCAATCATCCGTGAATAAACCCAGTATGCTCCCGCATATGTCGACTTCGTAGGCTGCGTATCGTACTGCCTTGATGGCGTCATTGACCCCCTCCCTGTATATATCTGTAGCTAATCGATGGGTCGTGAGTCAGAAAGATTGTGCGAAGTTGCTAATTATAAGAACTAATGCGGGTAGAAGGTTGTTGTGGTATTTTACGTAGAATACGGCAAGTATAGTTGATTTGTTGTTCTTATTTACTCGTTTTTTGTACGTAATTATTGTTGCTGTACTGGACTTCGACTTCTCGTCGCCTAGGAGATTCAACGAAAAGACAACGCCTTCCAATAAAGTACCTTAACACTTTTATAACGATTCTCTGCCCCAAAGTCCCGGTTTGCGATTGATTACCGTTTTCAAAGAATCTGCGACACTTCTTTTCAATCATTTTGATGCTTTTAGCTGTCTTTTAAATACTTCTAAATTCATTTTATCCATCCTACAGCACTCTAAATAGCGCTATCCAACTTCAAATCGCGTCGTGCTTATTCCTTCCGCTCCCGTCACACTTGTATCTTCGACTTCAACCAGTTTACACCTCCAGATCAACTTTTTGCGAGTCTACAACAGCGCAAACTACAACAAACAGACTATTTTGCCACCAATTCTGACACTTTGGGATCGCTCTTCAGCTTGAGCTCTATCTGTTGCTGTTTCTGGCCCTCTTGTAGCTTTGGTTCAGTCAAATACCCTTCCAGATCAACTTCGCGAGCCTACAACAGTGCCCGCCTCAACTAATACGGTCTCCTGCCACCGTTCCTAGCTCTTCTACTCGTTCTTTAGCTTGGATCCTACTTATTGCGTCGTTTGCGCTTATTATTTTGATTTCAGGGAGTTGTCTGGGCTGAAAGGCTACCTAATATCCATCAGTAAGCTTTTTCTGGACTTATAACTCTCTTTACCATCTGCTACCTATCCTGCGACGCGGATCAACGCTCTGAGATCTCTATAGAGTGTCTTTTAGGCCTTCGCATCATACAATACTACCTAGGACTTCTTTATTCACAGCATCTAGTCATACATTTCGAGCTTCTAGTCGTTTTCCAGACATTTCAGAGCATCTAATCCAAGAAATCGCTTCGAAATATTCTCCACAATGGCACTATACGAGCGCATTAAACGGCACTTCGCCTCTCCAGCACCTGGGCTTGAAACCAGAGTATTTGTGCACCTAATGCGTCATGGGGAAGCGTACCACAAACTCGGACATGTTCATGGCCAAGTAAACCCCCAATCCTATGCCATCCCCGACCCCTTCCTCACCGACGAAGGTAACGAACAAGCCAAATCTGCTCGAGAGTACATGGCAGAGCGCTGTCCCGTCCCCCATATCGTCCTCACATCGCCCCTAGCTCGCACTGTCGAGACTGCACTGCACGTCTTCCCTACCACCACCAGCGGGAGCATTACCTCACAACCGCAAATCGTCGCCTATGACGATTTGAGGGAGTGTGGACCTTTTCTGTGTAATGTTCGTCAGGGAGTTTCCGAGTTGGCAGACGAGTATAACAATAAAGGAGTCGATTTCTCTGCTTTGTCCCCTGTTATTCCACCAATGCACAGTGTCATCCGCGCAGAACAGCGTGCGGAGATGGTTAGCAAGGAGCTTTTGAGGATTGCGAAGATGATACGCAAGGGAGGTGGGATTTGGAAAGGAGTTTATGTAAAGGGTCCAGCTGGACAGTCTGTGGGCTGGCCTCTGCGTACATATGTTATGGAGGACATACATATCGTAGTGATCTCTCATGGGACTTTTATGAAGTATTTGCTGCCGTGTAAGTTATATCTCCTAGCTCATCGATTATGAGGTCAAGACTAACATATTTGACGCAGTGTCTCATACATTCCAGCCGTTTTGGAGGAAATTCAAAGCAGCAGAGATAAGAACGTACATGATAGATGCAGATGGTCATTTACACGAGACACCAGAGTCTAAAGGAACTAGAAGTACCACTGTTTCGCGAAAGGTTAGCTCAATTTTTACTAGTGCTTCTCGCTGAAGCCATCGTCCTGGATTTGAGATATTGGACTAAATATTGAGGTAGAATGATGATGGACATTACAAGTGGATTTTATTTGGAGTATTTATGTGGATTGTAGGGTTATTTCTGTGTGGGATGGGGTTTTATTTTGATGTTTGGATGCACAACGCACCAGATAGTGTGTTCTTGGACTGCTCAGAGTCCAGAGATGAATGTAATTGAGCTTTTTGTTCCTTTTTGAACCTCTAATAAATGATCATTTGCATCATCATTTCACAATTTGCTACACTGCCAAGGTCACCGGGAGTAACGATGGCCTTTTCTTCAAGTGCTATGGCTCACCGGGAGCAAATGTCTAAAATGAAAACATGTAGGAAAAGTTTACTTGGTGAAAATAAAGTTGGAAATCATGATCAGATGATAGGCCTATCGATTGTTGAGTTTAGAATTCTGGCGATTCATATTCATTCTTTATATTCGGATAAATGTTGTAGACAATTGAACCGTGATCGAATATTTCAGCTTACAGCGTTCAGTATTCGAACAAGTGTAACCTAATGCTTGAGTATAAATTCAGTATTTTAGATTACAATTTCTCACACTCAGACGACTATTCAGGATGTTTGAGTTGCAATCGACAATTTTAGATCCTGATATCAAATATTCAAATGAGCATTTCCATATTTTCGAAGTCATATTCCAAGACTTGCGACTATCACAAACAAGATCCAGATAATTTTACTTAAATACTTTAATCTGAGTTCGATATTCTTGATTACAATCTCTTATACTCAGATGAGTATAGCTCAAAGTTTTAGTCATGATTGAATCGTTTAGACTATAACGCTGTCTATTCAAACGAGTATATCTAAATATTCAAATCTTGACTTCAATATTTTGGGCTATAGCCTCCTATACTCAGACGAGTATTTACAGTTGCTCAAGTCCAGCTTTAATATTCTCAGTTAAAGTAGAAACTATTATCAAAATAAATGACTAATCGCCACCGTTACCCTGAATGTTCCTTTGATGTCCCAACCACACAACGCTGTCCCCGAAAAAAAAAATCCATTGTTCCATGTTTTGGATCACTAAGCATGATCAGGATCCTGGTAAATCTGAAATCTCGAAATAACTGCCGGGTCCTCTGTTCATGAACATTTCATCGTCGCCACTGGTAGGTGTATTAACAGCTTCGTTGACACCCCCCTCAGATGAATATTCCTTAGTGAGATTATAAAGTATTGTACTAGACTTCGTATCATACTACAATATCATTTCAGCTTTTGAGCGGTGAGAGTTTTATTATGTGATCCGGTTTGGACTACTGGTTGAAGATAGTATACTTAATCCATGAGACGAGTTTAGTTCGTAAATAGTCAGTCCGAGTCGCATTTTAGTAAGAGTCACTGGAAGTTAGATTAATAGACGAAAACGGTAAAATATCATATGATTTATTTCGGAGAATGAGGAGTTTCTCGTCTCACTTGCACAGATGATATTTCATATCCCAGTCAACAAATTATAATAGTATACGAAGCTATATTATGGCTCTCAGATGAGAGCGTTAGTTGGTATACAATTTGTTTTCAGGAACAAAAAGGGGTTCTCGTCTAATCTAGGTGGACGGCGATATTCCTTATTCCGTTAGTTTGACATTATACTTTAGAATATTTTTGTGGAGAGTCTCGGACGAAGATTCAAGATATCCAGAGGGATGTGAAAGTTACGGGAGTTTGTTTGATATTAAGGTCCTAGCCTGTGACATCTAAATCCCTCGCTTAAGCTTGAGAACTTTGAAATACTGTAGTTTCCAATAAGATGAGACGACAGTCTAATCTCAATATAGAGGGTTGCTGTATATCTAAAAAGTGATACAGAAATCAAATTACAAGATTAGATGCGATATGAATCGCTTTTTAAGACTCTTGTCGAAAAGAAAAGATAGAACGAGTTTGATACCACAGCGTTTACTACCGACATCTCTTCACTTTACTTAAGTGACATGGACTTGAGCTTCTTATCTTCAAAATTCGACAATGTTATTTGGATAATGTATGGTGTTGGAAAGAAGTTCCTGTTACATCAACTAATTTGAGCACCGTCCAAAAGGTGTAATTTGCCTCGGAGTAGGTGAGTTCGACAAGTTCAGACAATATGCTAGCACTGCTTATGCTGATATCAAGTATTGAACGAGCTCAATGAATTACTAAAGGGCATCCTGAAGTGGACCGCCATATAGACCCTCCACCTCAGTATTCCATTACATCGAAGCCTTCCGCGCCAACCGTCCCTGGGACACGCTTGACCCTGCCCAAAACGTCGCAATTCCCGGTGGTTTTCGTTATACCAGCTGGAGAAGCTTACTACGACACACTGCATATCGATGCCGAGCAACAATGTGGAGGCTAGTCGAATCGTATAATTCTCGTGCTTGGTCAAGTGCACAATAGTTTACACCTTCAAGCTCTAGCTCTAGCCTAAGTCCAAGCGCAAGTTATTGTAAACCTATAACCTCGCTTATCTCATATATGGATATAAAAAAGCCGAATTTTCTTTTATAAATCTTTACTAAGATGACATTTTATATGATATTGTCACGAGCGCCAGCGCGAGCTCGAATCGAAAAAGATTCCTCGTTAAAATCCACTCTCGGCAGCACATATCCTTTTCCCAAGGACTATCGAGGCTGAGCTTGATCATCTCCAGATATCCAAGGTGAGCCCTGGATCCAGCATGGAAACAGCTTCAATTTAGGCAATTCCGGCAACTCATGAAACTTACCTAGTTGGATGAAGAAATGATGGAGTTACATTTTGACAAAACTTGAATAGAATGGATTCCAATGTCCAGAGTAACTTCAATGTCACGGAATAAGTATGATATCTTAATTAGTTCATACTACTACTGACTGTTGTAGTACGTACGGATATGGTATGAGATATCCCAATATCAGACATGAATACAGTTCGGTGCTTTTCATACTATATTGTTACTGCTCTCCGCAACTGAAATGTCTTCTTGTACATCTCAAAAAGAACACTGAACAAAATTTGGTACAAAGCGGTAGTACCGTTTCGATGATTTGATAGGGAATACTTTATATCTGACTAGATCAGGCGAAAACACAATTTCAGAAAGGAGTTTATTGTATATTTCAAAAGTAGGAATTTGAACAAAATCGATACTTCCATTCTGAATCGCTTGCCATTGCTGAGACTCCCTCCAAGCAAGTTCAGATATGTTTCCTATAAGAAATGATGAAAATTTCTTCTATAAGAGAATGGCATAATATATTTTTCAAAGCTGGAAAAAATTGGTACCCCAACCAAGGAGTTTACTAATATGAATCAGATGAGAGTTCAAACTTAGACTTCAAACTTTTATTATAATATGTCTCGGAGGATTGGTGAACTAGCCATTCAGATGTTTCCTCGTATCGCAGAGTTTTGAGTCGTAAGTTAAAGTATTAATATATACAGGCTTTATGTTTTGTTTGATTGATTGTCTTTCAGGGTCACGGTATTGTTGAAGCCACAAAAAATTACATTACAGTAGACTGTGACACGATACGAAAGTTTCAAGATATGAGAATCCACCCCACCCCTCCCTCCCCCTTACCCCTTACTATTCTACTAATTCAAACACAAACTAGTGAGCGATATAGCTTACTATGAGAATTACTATGATTCTGCGGTTTATAAGCGACGAGTAGAATCAGAATGGGCACTACTACCAAGCCTTGTCCGAGTCCTCTGTCACGGTATCTGAGGCTCGTATTTGAACCTCGTAAATTTTTGCCTTGATAGCCTCACATTATAATAAAAGTCGATTTTGATTCTTCGGGTCCTAGATTCATCTTCCAAGTTTATATTGTTACTCCGAGTCTTGATCCAGTATTTGACGTTGCTTCAAGTGGTACTTACAGTAATGTCACGGATCAGGTACTTGCAGCATATCTTCACAACCGATCTGTGCTATATTTGTCGATAATCGAAGTACTACTGTATTTTATTATGGCATTACGATTCTGGGTCTGTTGAAGAAATAAGGTGGGATTTCACAACAATTCAAACAAATCAAGTCACTTTATATAAACATATATAACTAGGTAAATTCTTGTATACATACAACTTATCGCATAGGCTATCAAGGGTATTAGATGAGACTCCGAGTCGCAGCATCCCAGTATGTTCGAGTATTATATTTGTATATTTAAATTGAATAAAATTCGATAGTATACTATCTTCACCTAAATAATCAATCTTCATCTCATAAGCTTAAACTAATAATCTACTAGTATACACCATCTGAACTAGTCAGTACTAAAAAATATAAGATAGTCATCCGATATACATTATATACCTCCTTACCTTATTTCTCATTCTCCTTCCGGTTTCTACAATCAAGTGATCTCATCCGATATCCTAACTCTCGGCTCATAATAACAATAACTACATATTTTCCCCACCCAAAGTAAACTAACATGCAGGGACTCTCGTCTAACCTACCTAGTATACTACTCGAGTAGAGAGATACGCAGATAGATATTCCGGTCCGAGAGTATCACTTTCTTAAATTCAACTTTCTCCATTTCCAGAAGATAGTAAAAGGAATTCACAGTTTTCCCTCCCAGTCAGCCAGTCAGCCAGTCAGTCAGAGATACTGGTTGGTTGGTTGGTGGTTCACGTATTGTATTGATTAATAGCTGGATACTTTTACATATCAAGAAAGAAGGAGTTGGATTTAGGTAGAAATACTAGGTAGTTAACAAAGTAAGCCCTGGCAGGCTGACACCCCAATCACAATCACTAACCAAGAGACGTTTTTGCAGAATTGAAGTATTCTATTTTGATCGTCATAATAAATATCGTTGTGGAAACCGTTGAAAACTCGTAGATGAGAGAATAAATTGATTGAGTCTTTAAATAGCTGAATGTATCATGTGTATGCCTGAATGTATCATACGTATCCCTGCGACCCTTCAGTGTTCACGAAATAACCTTCCTACCATGTCTCGCACTCCACAACGGATCCTTCTCCACATTCTCTTCCCTCTTCATAGCCAACGTATTCCTCTCCTTCTTTCTATTAACCACTGGTTTTATCTCCTTAGTCCTCGAGTGTTTACTCTGCACATCTTTCTTTCCGTACGACAAACCAGCACCCCCAATACAAGCACCACCACCCCAAGCCGCCGTCGCAGCCGCCTCCCAAACCTTTTCGACATCGGTGATCATTTCCGCTGTCCAATATAATCTACAGTCCGCTTCTTCAACTACATATTGTGCTGGGAGTCCATCCTCTACATTGCCGGGGAGAATAGCATCTCTCAGATTGACTGATGTGGCGGTACTTCTGTCGGTGGGAATGGGTGTGAGACGGTTGAGAATGGCGAGGTCTTCTGGCGTTGCGTTTGGAGACGCGGCTGCAACTTGGGCGTAATGGTATATGTCACTGAAAGAAAGGACTTGTGCTCCTTTGATACCTCCAACACCTTGAATGGCGCCGCTCGAAGGTCTGCCTCCGAAGGCAATGGATTTAACTCCTGCTTGGATACGCATGAATTCGCTGAAAATGGTGCACGTTGATGCACAATAGCCGTCATATAACATGACGATGTTTTCCGCGGCGAAAGGTTGGGTCAAGTTACTTAGAAGTCCATATCCCGAGATCTCGATACCCATACCGTATGTGGAGTTGACAGTAGTGAGAGGATCGTCAAGATTCCAGCGTATGAGATTAGTGTAGTTGTTACCCTTGTAGACATGTGGAGCAAATTTATCTTCGAATGTCAGGAATGGCTGATTAGTCAGGTTGTAATCGTAACGGTAGTTGAACCAGTTTTCGTACTCGCCGATCAAATCTGACGATGCTGTGTTCGGATCATCTTGTGGCGTATTAGTTGAGGATGTAGAGATCGATGGCCAATGAGGTTTTACTTACAATCTGCGGGAATGTCCTCCGAAATTATCTTGGATATCGTCAAGAACGTGTCACTTTCTCTCATTCTACTATATCCGTCTTGCACAATATGAGGAAAGAGTTGTCGGAATTCATCATAACCTTGCAGAATATAACCTCCTCCATTTGCTTGCAAGTCGACGATTAGTTTGGTCTTTCCATCTCGGACTGCATCCGCGAGGAAGGCTTGTGTGACAGCTTGGAATTCTGCAATTGAATCGGACTCAAACGCCAGGAGACTCAAGACTGCAACGTCTTCGAAACCAGGATCACTGAGATAATATCCTCCGACAATCGTATCATTAGTGATGACAACAGGGGTAGGATATCCAGTAGCGGTAACGATTGTGGCTGCAGGGGCTTGCACTGTAGTAGCTTCGGCGGATTCGGTTGTGGTTGGAACGCAAAACTTTTGGTAAAAGGAATTTCCATCAGTTACACCGGTGAAGTCTCCTTTGACGTTGGCGAAATTCTCGGTAATCAAATGTGTACCATTCTCGAAGCCAAAAGTGGTGTTTGAGCCTGGATAGATGTATCGGATTCGACCACCAGATGAGAAGTATCCCTTAGAAACGCCTGGGAAGTGAAATTAGCATAATCGAAGGGAGAAGAGTATCATGTATAAGAAATGAGATGTGTTTACCTGCTGCGACAAATGCTTTCTCATAGAACATGGTGTTGTATGCGGAATCCGAGTCTTGATTGAAAGATGCTTGGAAGATCCAATCTTCCACATATTTTACCGCGTCAACGCCATTGATCTTGGTGACCTCAGAGGCTTCTGATGGTGCAGCAATAATGTCCTCTACAAAAACAGTTGTCAGTACTACTTGAATTGAATATAAGATAACGTCTTCGAACTCACCATATAAATAGATCTTGGGAACTTCAACCCCATCACTACTGATAGATACTAAAGATCTCTGACGGCGCCACTCAAAAGCAGAAGTGAGTAGATCTGGATAGACTACAAAATGTCCGTCATGCGCTGGGGCAAAGACTTGATATAAACCTTGTTGAAATTCGTACTCATTCGCATACACGCCCTTTTTGAGGTTCGATTTCACAGAAGCGAGTTTGCCCAACACATCAAATGGGGGATAGAAGTAATCTGCTGGTGGGTCTTTGAGGTCCACGAGGTCTGTTGGAATTAGCCAAAAGGTTCGATTGAGGGATTGAAGAGACGAGGCCTTGAAGGGTGTTATCAGACATATCTATAGATGCTACTCCTACTTGAGGGGTAAAATCTTGAGCGGGGTCGTATAGTGATATAGAATAAATGTTGGTAAACATACCTGACTGCCATTCGATATATGGTTCTATTCCTTTGACATATTCAAGCGCTGCGGCTGAGTTCAACGGTACCGAATTGAGACAGTCATGAGCTAATTTAGCATCAACTGTGGGGGTAGCTAGATGCAAAAACAGTCAGTCTCAGAGTCAAATAAACATTATTTGATTCTATGTTCTCTCGCAAACTTTGCTCCACTTAGACAGAAGCCTCGAACATAGTTTTTGAATTCTTTTGCCACATCGAGCTCAGATAATACATGCAGTCCAGCCACTCGATCCAGTGTCTTCAATTTTGTTAAGATGGCCTCGCCGTGCTTTTCCACATACCTGACGGTGTTGCAACTCTAGCAATAGATGAAAGACTGCTAACAATGCCACAAGCTGCGAGTGTAGGCGTAGCTGTAGAAATGGCGGTTGTAGAATTGTGCCCGTGTCCATATCCATATGTTGTGCTTGCTATACAACTGCATGACAATCCAACCAAACCGGCCAGAAATGGAGTCAAGTTTGAGGAACGCATTTTGGATCAGAATCAAAATGTAGCAAGCCCGAAAACCAGTCCAGAGAAGATGACAGGAAAGACAAGAGATTGAAAATGAAAGAAAGCATTATCGTTGAATTGCTCGAGCATATATATTGATATATATTTTTTGGGGATTTCCAACGATTGGCCAAGATCTTCTAAGTACCGTATTGGCAGGTTCTCTCCGCAATGGTAATTATCCATCCTCAGACCTTCTTGATCGGGTCAAGTGGGTTGGTGCCGCATAATGCCATTACTTATCACGAATCTCTGATAAACATGGATAACGGAATTGATTGGAGGAGGGTTCATCAAAAGTTGCCATTCACCATGCCATGTCATCTAATCTCGATTGTTCTCGTAAGTGAATGAGCTTCGCCATATCTTGCCAAGTAGAGGAGAAGTGTTCGTTGAATCCAATTCCAATGTTGAGACCTGTGAAAGACCTCAGAAGCTAGGGCGGTCAACCAGGGAGATTATGCAATACAAGGTAGTAGTAGTACTGTACTGTAATATAACTGCGATACTGCGAAAGGATTTGCCATCAATTCACGCAATATGTTCGATTTTGACGTTATATCTGTTTGTACCTACCTAGGTACCGGTACCCGAGGGTCAAATACTGCAAGCTAGACAGCCACAGCTAAAATAGGTGGCGCCGGATAAGCAAGCGCCTCACGCCTTACCTCTTTAAGCAATTTCGACCCACTAAGTGATTGGAAGGGATATTCTTTTTAGTTTTTCGATTGTACTCCGTACTCTCTCTACTCGATTATGCTTGTCCAATGTTTACCCTTCAACCTTTTCAACAACAAGTGCAAAATATCAGAGCCACGCCAACCATCTTCTTTTCAATGTCACCCAAAGTTGGAAGACCCGTTCAGACGAAAACGTGCTGATTTTGGCCATCCCTCATTTTCTTTCTACCACAGATTTCCAACCATTTTCCTGCCTGCTCAAGCAAACGTGCCGACAACTTTTATTCAAGCCAGAGTTTCAATGCTTCTATAAAATTCCTTCAAAGTGCTCACATCATGTCAGCCTATGCATTGGAACACGAAAATTTAGGGGCTCTTACTGAGGTTGCAGCTTCCCAAGGCCGGTCATATATAACAATTCAGAAATTCTGGTCTGGACTGTACCACTTTCTCTGTTCTAATCTTTCAGCGATCGTTACCTGAGAAGTCTCATACGTCCAAGTCTGTAATTGTATCCTGTCCTCAGGCTTGTTCATGTCGGTTGTGTATTCATGTCCACCGGTATTATCGGACCAAGTGTCGTAATTCTGGCCATCACGGGAACAGAATCCACAAACTCTCGATTTGTCGGTACACATTTCGCAACTGGGAGTCTGACGACTCATGTTCGAATATGCATCAGAAAAGCGATGATTTTCTTCCGCAAGTTCGGCACTGGATGACTCCTCGTTAGAGCTCGATGGAATTGCCTCGCTATGAACCTTAGCGGACGCCTTATCAACGCCGATGGACTCGTAAGTCGGGCTTGAGACTGTGTTGGCGTTGTGGGTCTCGGTAACCGACACGGTCTTGTCTACAGTAACATTCGTTCTGTCAATTGCCGATTAGTACTTGAGCAATATATCTGAACACCTGGTGACAGGGAAGGAAGACTCACGGCTTCTGCGGAGCTTTTGCTCTGGATGGAGTATCTTTAGATTTTTTCGCCATGGTGGTTACTTGTTGACACAAAGTGGGACAATACTAGTTATTAAGATATGCTTTTAAACTGTCAAGAACGACACTCCCTGCGATTGTGGCCAGGAACCAGTGGGACGCAACGATCGAGGTTACGACCTGTTTTCGGGGTGCAGAGATTCTGTAGAAGCAAATTTGTTCGCAGCTTGGAAGTGTAACATATTTGATAGCAACTGGCTTCATCACCCGTCCAGTTCCAGATTGATGCAAATTTGAGTATATGAACCTGTAGAACTAGAACGGTGTTCGAATGATTGCCCTATATGCCGCTCACGGTACCTGTCACTGGAGAACAAGGGCATTGTGTTTTACTGTTAGTGGTCAAACGCGGTATGCCTTTGGGTTGATGAGGCCGCATTGCATCCGACAGGTTCAAACCTTCGAGGTCCCCAAACCAGTGGGGACAACTTGCATCCCAGGTCAACGTCCGTGCCACAGAATCGCGTTCCCCTAGGAAGTCTTATTCTCGTCCAAGCTGCAAATATGATAGGCTAGATGTCCAGCGAAAATGTGGCTGTCAAGGCTTATGCCGTTATTTTCAGGTTAAGATGCACGCTTCCGATCATACTTCATGAACCACTTTTACCCATTTTCTTGCATTGCGCGAATAGTTACCTAACGATGCCTTTTCATGAGTCCTCGAGATTTGGGTTAGGCAATATTATCGAAGTACAACCAAGACTATCGTATAATTTAGGAGTGGACTTTGAGCGTTTTCCTCGGCCGTTGTGGGGATTTCCCATACTTTCGCCCTCAATGCGGAAGCGGTTCCAGACAACGGATGGCTGCAGCCTCCTCATATTATCATCGCACGCGTATTGGCAGTTCTTTGGTCCAAGTAGGGCGCTGAAGGATTTCAAATTTCGGTATGCATATTATGCGCAGCATACGTGTTTTCGAAGAATTTGATTTGTGCTGGCATACGTTTAGATATTTGCCTTTCGTGCCAGCACGATATCTTTCTACACAATGTGTTGGGAGATTTTATTGTACTACGATGAAAAAGGAACCCAACTTCGTCTGTCCGGTTCTAATACATATATCAAGATTCTGCAGTCTTATGTCAGGTAAACCAATGCAGAAAACCCAGCCAGAGGGCAAGCAATTACATCGACTCGAGGATATTTGGAGTAAAAACTCCAAATGGCTCATGCCCGTCATGCAGGAGCAGCGATCGAAGATAATATGTAGGATCTATACCAAATTGTGGTACCGCATGACGAAAGAGATAGACATCATAACTTTTCTAAGTTCTGATCCCGGTATGCAAGCCGCCCCATTCTATCGCCTCGAGATTCAGAGTCCTGTACAACCACAATAACAATTGCATCACGTCGAATATCAGTAATCAACGAATTTTGTAACATAACTTTCTGGCCTCGGCCTGTTAATCTATCGAGAGCTGTTAGACAAGTAAGGCATATCGTCTTGCGGATCCTTAGAACATCAATGCCGTCAACTTCAATTATACCATGCAACAAGCTTGCGATTATCATGTGGACATGTACATGCGCCGATCACTAAGGATGAACTGCAAGTTGGGCGTACTCTTGATCGTCAGTACCTAATCTCCTTTAATCAAGGACTTCATAATTACACTGCAGATTTCATTGTATAGCACACTAACAAACAGCCTCCATGTATGGATACGGTAAGATCAAGGGTTCATACAGAAAGCGTCTTAAGGTTTTTGGTAATGCGACCCTGCAGATGTACGATAACGAAGCTTATATGCCATTCGCAACTTCGTAACAGCATCACCGCAGATGGACAAAAGCTCCGTATAGACTCCGGTTGGCCGTCTCACAACAAGCACTCACGACTCGCAAAGATAATCATATATGATCAAATTTGATACGGTCAATCAAGTAACTCGAAATTTTGACACTGTATGTGACAGATCTCTGAAACCTGTACAAATACCAAGTTATCAACTTCTTTGTGTGACAGCCTGCTCAAATACTTGATGAGCCAAGGGGTTGCCAAGGCATTTGGGGACGCTGTGTATCAAGATTTGGAGAGGGTGTGCTAATTGACGGTGAAAGAAGGTATCCATAACACAAAGTAGTCAGAGATATGGGATGAAAATGATATGATGTTCATACCTAATCTAATCATTCGTATGTTGTGGTCCTTAATTGTCTCGTGATATCCCATGATTGTTTTTAAGTTGATCACCTGATCATCTGAGCACTGACCAATGACTTGGCAACTTGTTTGCCCTACCTAAAAAAGCTCGTTAAAGCTAGAGCTAAAATGCGGGTACTAGTAACGTCACAAGGCTTAGAAGCTTTGATAGTAATATATCAGACAATGGAATAGTAAATAGTACCCGGTATGTATGGGCAAAGGGGAAAGAGCAAACAATTCATCACATATTACATTTTACCCTTAAAAACATAAATGCGAAAATAATATCATCACCACTCTATCACCTTTACTTCCACATACCTACCTACTACAGTAATAGATCATGATATTCAGTTACAAATTGTTTATCATACGATTTCTTTACATGCCATAATCCAGCTGCTGATAGTGCTAGAACAACCCTACCCCTAGCTACCCTATTACCCCACAACATTCTTATTATCCCTACCTGCCCCTCCACCAATCCGCTAGGCATTTACTAGGCATTTACTAGGAATTCCACTCTTTCCAGCCATTAAAACAAGGAAATATCAATGGCTCCCGACTTGAACTCACTTCCTCCTTCACGATCATCAACTACCTCGCCCTCGATGTCTCGCACAACCTCAAATCCAGGTGAACACCCTGCACATGCCAGTATACGAGGCCAAAGTCCTTCACCATCGCCGCGTTCTGCGTCCAACTCCCTTCAAGCTGCTGCTGCAGTTAATGCAGGACTTCAACAGGAAGAAAACTCAAGACGTATGTCAATCTATTTGCTGGCTCCAGACGATGGCAATACAGAATGACTGCTAATTCTAAGGCAGGCTCTTCCACAAGCCGACATCGACAGGCATCAACAGCATCACACTCAGGCAGAAGACGATCAACAATCTTGATGAATCTACAAATGAATGATCCAACCTTGCCACCTCAAGGGGAGATTGTGAGTGATAGTCAGTATCGTACAGCTAGCCCGATGTCACTTACGGGCTCACCTATCATTGCAAGTGGTGATCCTCATCATTTTCGTACTCCTAGTCTTGGTGAAATACATCAGGAATTAGAACAAGAACAGGAGGCTCAAGTGGTAAGCTACATTTATATCTTATGGTGTAACGAAAACGCCAGCTCACTGATTAATCTTCTATGCAGAATCGTCTGTTGCATATGATTCGAACTCAACAACAACAACTTCAGCAACTACAAGCTGCCAGTGGCCAAGCGCAAGGATCCGCACCAGCCATAGACGAATCTACGCCAACATCTGAGCGATCTCTATCATTTTCGACACAAAACATTCCCCCAAATGTGACTTCGGCAATCTCAATTCCTCGATCACCCGCTACGGTGATGCATCCTCGAACTTCCTTCGATGTTGCACGAGATAATCTACATCGGCGATCAAGAACACCTAGTCGAACTGCATCGCCTAGGTTGAGGTCTACATCTACAAGCAATGAAGGGGGAGAATCATGGAATTTGGGTGGTCGTGATGAAAGTGCATACTATCAGGCAGAAACTCAAACCATGATCCGAGAAAACCAGATGTTGCGTCAGAGAATCCGGGAATTAGGTACGTTGAGATTCAAAAAGTGTTCGATTGACTCCTTGATACTGATAAATTGTATTTAGAGCGACAAGTTAGTGATTTCCATTCGAATTCCTCTATAACACACGAGCCTGCCACTGCATCGCATTTAATGTCATCCACATCTGTTTCCGAAGAAGCAACACCACTTGTTGCACCAGCGGATGAACCAAAACAAGATTGACGCGATGTAAACACTTTTGGCAAATTTCTTTGTGTTTGGAAAGATTGCAGGCTAGAGGCGTAACGAATGAATCTGCGGATCAAGAGTATCCAAATTGTAAGCTCTATAAAATATTGGCGTTGGCACATTCATGGCTGGACAGCAAGGAAGCTGTAGGTTATGTTAATTGGGTGAGTTTCAAGAGGGCGTGGCGAGGATATTTCTTATTCCTAGGAACAACAATAAACTCAAACCCGAATTGAATAGTATTCTTTCGAGTCCTTGAGAACCTTGAACGTATCGATATCTCGAAGACAAACGGTGATGCTCAGCCTTGTCTCGTCTTTGAGCCTTGTGTCAATGAAATGAATCCCTGCATTTACATTTGAATACTCCGTACATAACAATACAACATGGAGCTTCCCCGCAACTCGTGCGATTGCATCATTCATAAATTAAATTTACGCCAACGATAAGCCATTATTGAATTCCCCCATGGTCTAATACCCCAAAATCTGTGCTTATTGATTCAGAAGATTGCGCAATATGTTCCGCAGCTTCATAAGGAGTCAATTGCCCACGAAATTGACACACCGACGATGTTTTACAACGACCATTTCACGAAAGGCTGATTTTACACATGCTGTATATACCCTTCCATGGTGCTAATCTGATACATTCTTGCAATTGAAGGCTAATACACCAAGGTTATCGGTGGTGGTGCAGTAGGTCTCGCAATCGCAAGACAATTAGCTGGTAGAGATGGAACAAGCACATTACTCCTAGAGCGCAACAGCGGCGTGGGAATGGAAACCAGTTCGAGAAATTCTGAGGTTAGTGATCTCGTCTCTGCTCTCAATATCTCTCTCAGACTGTCATTACACGGGATACATGTGGATGAGATCATCTCACCATTTCATCATTTGAATCTAACTAACAATCTTACAATTAGGTCATCCATGCTGGTCTCTACTATGGCGCTGGTTCCCTCAAAACCGAGTTCTGCATCCGTGGTCGTCAGATGCTCTATGCCCTTTGCGCCAAATACGATATTCCACATAGAAATATGGGTAAATGGATCGTAGCCCAGACAGACCAACAATATGAAGGACTCATCAAAGTTCACGAGTTCAGCAAAACTGTCAATGTCCCTACGCATTTTGTATCTCTCGAACAAGGAGCCAAAGAAGAACCGCATGTTCTTGCCCGAACCGGGATTCTCGCAAGTCCTACGACGGGAATCGTGGATTCGCATTCTTACATGCAATTTCTGCACGGCGATTTTGCCGAGAAAGGAGGTGATACGGCGTTGAATAGTAATGTGATTGCCATTACCCCGCTGGGTGAAAATGGGAGTTTGGGGTGGGAAGTTCTGGTCCGGGATAAAGCCAGCGGGGAAGAAAATACATTTACATCGGAGACGATTATTAATTCGGCTGGTTTGGGAGCTTGCGATATTAATAATATGATTGTACCCCCAGCACTCCATCGCAAAGCTTATTACGCGAAGGGGAATTATTTCTCTTACTCTCCCAGTACCCCCATGACGAAACATCTCATATACCCAGCTCCGGAAGCGGGGCTCGGGGGTCTGGGCACGCATCTCACGCTGGATATCGCGGGGCGGATTCGCTTTGGTCCGGATGTGGAGTGGGTGGATGATGCGACTAATTTGGCGGTTAATAGTGCGCGGTTACCGCAGGCGATCGAGCAGATCAAGAGGTTTTTGCCGGGGGTGAGGGTGGAGGGGATTAAGCCGGATTATGCGGGTATTAGACCGAAGTTGGGGAGGATGAGTGCGGTGGGGAGTGGGAAAGGGTTTCAGGATTTCGTGGTGACGGATATGGGGGTGGAGGGGTATCCGGGGTGGATTAATTTGTTGGGGATTGAAAGTCCTGGGTTGACTAGTAGTTTGGCGATTGCGGAGTGCGTGGAGGGGTTGTTGTATGGGGGTGTGAATTGAAGGGGGAAAAGGGGGAGAAGGGGGAGAAGAGGGAGAAAGATGATGATTTTCTGTGATGCGATGGGGGCGGATGAAGATGAGGGATGATAAATTAGGGAGAGGCTAGAGGGATAGCGATATGCTTGTGGGGAGGTTGGATGGGAATCGGAAGGGGGTACCGGTACTAGTGATATTGAAGGGTAGGATGACGCTTTCGATCGTGCACTACTATAGTACTATTATAAACTATCTATATCTGATAGTTATACCTATAGATACTCGAGTAGATATATAAATATATATACAGTATACATAATTTAGTTCTAGATAGGAATTAGAATTTATTTTAAATCTATATGCTCGAGTACTCACTCGAGTATCATATGTATCGAATAAATCATATCATATATACTCGAGTAAATCAAATGGACTTTACATAAACTCGAATAGCTAGTATTATCTGTTTTCTTCTTCTTCTTCTTCTTCTTCTTCTTCTTCTTCTTCTCCTTCATGAATTCGAATCTAAACCCCAATATTATATTATATCTTATGATTCTCATCTCATCCTCATCCTCATCCTCATATTTTTTTCCCCCAATATTACAGCAAATAAAATCAAGATTTCCTTTCTCTTTTTTCCCCTTCTCACCCTCACCCTCACCATACAATCTTAGTTGATAAGCAAGATAATCTTACTAACGTGTGATACATATACATGTAATGTAGCAAGTACTGTAGGTAGTAAGTAGTAAAAGTAAAAGCATTATAAATAACAAGGTAGAAGAAACAATAAGTAAGTGTGGATGAAGACACAAAAATTAACATCAGCTCATGGAATCCCATATCCATGTCCATGTCCATCCATATCCATATCCATATCCGTCATGCCAGCACCAGTGCCAGAGCCAGTGCCAGTACCATTGCAAGTGCTATGCCATTAAAAGTTAAGCTCTTTGATCTCCTGCCCCTACCCCTGACCCCAATCCTGACCCTATCTCTTCATCTTGATCCGATGTCTTTTCCTTTTCCTCCGTGGTGTTCGTATCTTCGTTTATGTGATTGGTTGTTGTTGTTGTCGTTGTTGTTGTCGTAGATATTTTTGAAGCTTCCTTTGCTGCTGAGGATTTTTTGCCTTTCTTTTTGGATTTCTTCGATTTTTTGGTCGGGGATTCTTTTGTGGGGGAGACTTCGACTTCTATGGGTAGAATCGTGGTATCATCGTCGCTTGAGTTATCTTTTTGCTCTTGTGCTTCTTGCTCTTCTTCTGTCTCGCCGTTATTTCCTGTATTCAGTGGCTCTGATTCGGGAATTGGATCTTCAATAACGGTATCTGCTTTTTCTTCGATAGCATCCTCATTTTCTGGTTTCGTTTCCGTCTTATCCCCTACTGAATCGCCAGACATACTATCCCATGAACCCGTCGAATCTGCTTTCGAGATATTATCATGGATGATCATCTCTGAATCTTCCTGCTCCAGCTCCAATTCTTCAATCGTTTCCGAACTTGGCTCTTCTTCCCTTGCTATTCCATCTTTCGACTTCTCCGATTCCGTATCATGTTCCGGATCCGCTTCCTCAAGGGTCTCTACAATAACGGGTATTTCTATCCTAGTATCACTTTCCACCTCTCCGTCCTCTCCCTCTTCCTCTGCAATTCGTGAATTGCGTGCATCCCGTAACCTCTGACTGATATCTCCTTCTTCCTCATCAATCTCTTGAACTGTTGTAATCGCTGACCCCACTGAAGGCGATTGTCTAGCATGTCTCCTGGTCGTATTTTGCCTTCCTAAACCTAGAAAGTCTTCCTCAACCCCTACCGGCGTCTTCAAAATTGACGTGACCACCGGTGGTTTGTCCTCGACATCTTCCAAGCCTTCTGCTTCTGGCGGTAACTTATAATTCTCTGGTGGTAATAGCTCATGCATATCACAAACCGTCTTGAACAAAACATAAAGTCCCGTCTGACCTTCTACCTGCCAGAATACTCCCCGATGTTGAAACCACGCATGCGCAAATATTCGATGCAAGCGTCTGAAGATATTAATTAAGTGTTTGACACCAGCCCCTCTATCATCCATTGCATCACCAGCGGCCATGCTCAAACGACTTGGAAATATCTTTTGACTAGTTACGATGTTGGTAGCCCAGTCTAATGTATGACAGCAATAATCGATGGCGCAACAACTTTTGGGTGATTCATGTACCGCGCAAAGAAATTGCCATTCAGAAGCGCGCATTTCCGGACATGTATGCGCGGAACAAGGGGGGTCGTCGAAGAGGAATCCGATTATAAGATCATTACATTTATTGATTAAGAAACGGCAAAGTTCGTAAAGCCAAAGGGCTTGATCGAGTCCATTCGGTGTTGTGGCTATTTCGACGGCGGTTTCGCGGGTTATGGGTATGCTATGGTCTTCGGAGGGGGGTTTAGTATGATAGTAATGGAGCGCTTTCAAATGTTCTTGTAGTTGAAATGCTGAGTCGAGCTGTATGATATCAAGAATAGGTTAGCGATGTTATCATAGTGTAGATGCGACGTAACCTTTGAGCTCAAAATCAGGAGGCACAAACCTCACTCAGTGGTACAAGAGGTGGACCAGCAGCCATATCCGCAGCTTTTGTTCCAGGATGTATCCGTCGACTGGCATTTGTTTCTATAATACTTTGCTCAATCATTTGTTCATGATTTGAGGGAGCACTTCCAAGTGATGGAGATTTAGGACCAATCTGGATTTCTGTGGGTGGAGGTGGGCTGGGAAGTCGTGGAGAGCTTGGTGGTAGAGTAGACATCATGATCGACCTGTCAAACCGATTTTGTAGATTTTCACATATGCTAGAAGAGGTTGCGCTCGAAATTGCGATCGAGGTTCCGATTTTGAAGTTGCTCTTGTTGCTTCAAAAACATATAATTGAAAGATGATGGGGTGCTGCTCAGTCTTATTCTTATTACAGAACGAGAGAACCAGTAGTACGCGCCAATTTCTTCGGATTCGCGTCAACCAATCAAATTTTGATTTGCTTTAAATAGCGTCAGGAACACTAAATCTTCACAAGGCTTTAAATAGGTTGTCAATTTTTATGGGACGAGCATTTCTTAAGGAAGTGCTCAACAAGTTCATTAAAATATAATTCATAGTATTTTTCTTTCTTAATATTCATTATGGACATCGATGAAGTTATCCCGATGCTAGTGGATGTGGAAGGGAAAGAAGATAAGGTAGAAGAAAATGAACCAATACCCATCAAAGTTCCAATCACCATTGTCACCGGTAAGATCTATATACACTTCTGAATCAGATGATACAACTAATATACAACTCTAAGGATATCTTGGTGCTGGAAAGACAACTTTGATGAACTATATATTGAACGAACAACATGGAAAGAAAATCGCTGTGATATTAAATGGTATTTATTATTGCCACTCTTCAATCTTAAAGCTTTGTATTTGACTAATAAATTACCTAGAATTTGGTGATTGTAAGTTTGAAACTATAGATCAAGTGATCTTCTCAGCTCTTGTTTGAATACATAAGTCTACCATGACTCTGAATACACTTCATGATTCATGGTTCATGATTTTTATTCAAATTAACATTTTCACTACTGCTCAGCTGCCGATATCGAGAAATCCCTGACCGTCAATACCGGTAGCGAGCAAGTCGAAGAATGGCTTGATGTTGGTAATGGCTGTATATGTTGTTCCGTAAAGTAATTCCCCTTATTCTCCTCTCCCCTTTCCATTCTCCCTTCCTCTGTCCCACATCTCGCCTCCATCTCACCTCGTTATCCCCCACCAACACACACAACATCTAGAGACTCAGGCGTAAATGCCATCGAAACCCTCATGGACCGCCGCGGTGCGTTCGACTACATCCTCCTAGAAACTACTGGGCTCGCCGACCCGGGTAATCTTGCCCCCCTCTTCTGGGTCGACGAAGGACTCGGCAGCACCATCTACCTCGACGGAATCGTCACACTCGTCGACGCCAAAAACATTCTCAAATCGCTCAATGAACCCATCCCTTCTGAAATACCCACCGAGACTCCTAATCAGAGCAAATCTTATTCCAACGTCAACAATGAAGAACATGGACATTCTGGACCTCATCTGACAACTGCCCATCTTCAAATCTCCCATGCTGATGTTCTTGTTCTCAATAAGTCGGATTTGGTAACCCCGGAAGAGTTAGAGGTGGTCAAGGAAAGAATAACAGCTATAAATGGTTTAGCAAAATTACACATTACGGAATTTGGCGCAACGCCTAAATTAGAGGGGGTCTTGCTAGATTTGCATGCATATGATAGAGTTGATTTTAATTTGGAGGAAGTAAAAGCGAAAGGACATAGTCACTTAGATCCTGTGAGTTATGATTGCTACTTTCTCCTCTCTCATCCATGCATCCAATACTTTCAACCCAGTCTCTACCACAAACCCCTTCGCCCCCCTTTTTTCATATGAAATGAAAATATGAGCTAATCAAACACAAAAAGACAATCACAACCCTCACCCTAACCACACCACCCCTAACCTCCTCCTCCATCCCCCACCTCGATGCTTGGCTCCGTTCTCTCCTATGGGATTCCACCATTCCTTCCTCCTCATCCTCCTCCTCCCCCACTACCCCATCTCCAGAAATCCACCGTCTCAAAGCCCGTTTCCCCCTCATCAACGGCACCACCAAAATCATCCAAGCAGTACGAGAAGTATTCGAGATCCTCGATGATCCATCTCCCCCATCCCAACTTACCGAGAAAGAAAAGGGGGCGATGGAGATGGAAAATGACCGAAATGGTGAAGGAAAGATTGTGTTGATTGGGAGAAATATTAGAGATATGGAAAGGGTATTATTGGAGAGTTTCTTAAATGGTGTTGTTGAGGGTAAAGCGTGTTAGATGGTGCATTGGGTTAACGTTGTATATCGGATTACTTTTACCTTTGTCTCACTTTACATAGGAGTAGTAGTAAATTCATAATCGTTTTGATCTACCTGCTACGTAGACCATGCGATAAGCCCATGATTATATACAGTATAAGAGATATACAGGAAAGCACTTTACATATCTATCTATACCTTACTAGTACCAATAAAACAGAATCTTCTGTCTACATGGTACAGATGTAACCAGCAAGTTATACCGAAATTCCAAACTCTAAATGCAACGATTACCAACCATATGGCCACGATATCTATTCCGTTTGCTCATACGTTTCTCTCTTTCCTTTTTCCCTCTCCTCTCTCTTTTCTCCCATTTCTCATTTCCCGTTTCCCGTTTCTTCTTACCTCGGGATTCTTCAGTTCGCCAACAATGTAACAAAGACAAATCATCAAAACTATCAAACCCAACTTCCTGTCATCCCATGCACGTGGAGTTATGCGCCTGGGCTAACCTATCTTCGACTGATGACTTTGAGATATTGATGTTTATCTCTCAAGATCAAAATTTAGAGCCAAGAGTCCCTCGATGACCCCTCTGGCCAGCCGTCGCATTCCCAATTAACATCGGCAAACGCACAAATATCGAATATCGTTGCGCAAGGGGACTGACCCTAGCTTGAGCCCTGAGGGATGGCCACCAAATACTACACGGCACCATCTCTAACTTCCAATCATAATGAACATCTAGATGGACTGTTGGAGTACCTAAGTAGCTTTCTCGATAGAGTCGATACACCTCGAGGCTTCTGGCGACTTCTGTTGTAGATCTCAAAGTGGAGAACTATAAGATTCTAGTGCAGTGGGAAATGAACCTTATACACGTTAATCAACCAATCAAAACATCTCCTTGTATTAAACTATAAATAAACACGTGATATATGTCGCCTAGTGGATCTTAATTAACACTAGTGTCGACGGATAAGCTATCTTAGTGTGCCGCAGATGAGAAAAAAAAAGTTATCGGGTATCTTTTCTTCAAAACTGCTTTTTAAATAAGGAAAGACACCGCTCCACCTCCATCATCTCTTTCTGAAATCTCTTCAACATACCAAAATTTCTATTTACTGTTTAATTTTGAACAGTATTTTTCTTCCTCTTCCTTCAATTACAATAAGTCATTTGAACCATTAAATTGATTCCTTACAAAATGCCTCTTCTTCCAGGTGAGTAGAAGTCAGAAGTCAGCTCGTCTGCCTTGTTGTGTTTGTTGCGAAAGTATTTATCTGATTTGCGCCATAGTCGCTATGTATGGCCTCGAGGTCCCAGCAGGAGATATGATCATTCCTGCTGTTCCAGATTTCCCAGCTACTGTAAGTTACAGCCTGTTTATACTATTCTAATGTTGCTGTTCTGCCATGCATGTTTCATTGGAAAATAGATGTTAATATCTCAATGTTTAGTTCCGTATCACCATGGCAGCAATTGATCCAACTGAAGTTACCGGTGATGTTAAGGCCGGTGTCAAGTCTCGATCAACTTTGAAGATCATTCGCCAATCAAGCGCTGAAGATGAGGATAGCGAAGATGATGAAGGTTTGGATGATTTATTACAAGCTTTGTTGGCAGATGATAACTCTGGTTTAGATGAGGATAGTGAAGATGACGAAGAGACCAACGGTGGACCAAGCGATCCTTCTAAGTCCAGAAAGGCCCAAAAGGAAGCTGCTCTTCAGGAGCTCCTCGCTGCCATTGGCAAAGACGATTCCGACGATGAAATGGAGGACGTTTCTGTCAAGAAGGTCGCCAAGAAAGGAAAGGCAAAGGCCGCCGTCGTTGAAGAAGAAGAAGAAGATGATGAGAGCGAAGGTGGGAGTGACGATGGTGAAGAGATTGAGATTGAGGAATATGTTCTTTGCACTCTTGACCCAGAAAACGTATGTTTTCAATCCTGCGCATACAATAAAATTGTTCTAATCGTAATATAGCACTACCAACAACCTCTCGACATCACCATTGGTGAGGACGAGACCGTCTTCTTCAAGGTTACCGGTACCCACAAGATCTTTCTTACTGGTAACTACGTGGTCCCAGATGATCAAGGACACAACCATCACCACGAGGTTTACGATTCTGATGAAGAAGATGATGAGGACTATGATCTCTCTCCAGATGAGGATGAGCTAGAGATGGAATCAGATGGAAGCGACGAGCTTGACGGTGCACGCGTCACCGAGGTTGACTCTGAAGAAGAGAAAGCCCCAAAGCTTGTCAAGGCCGATAAGAAGGGCAAGAACAAGCGCGCCGCCGATCAAATTGAGGAGGCTGCGTCTCTTGATGCTATCATCGCTAAGGAATCCGCTGCTGAGGAGCCAAAGCTTAGCAAGAAGCAACAGAAGAAGTTGAAGAAGAACAATGGCGAGGCTGCCCCTGCCAAGGCAGAGGACGCCAAGAAGGACGCAGCTAAGGATGATAAGGCTGATAAGAAAGTTCAGTTCGCCAAGAACCTCGAGCAAGGACCTACCGGATCTGACGCACCTAAGGTTGATGCCAAGAAGACTGCATTAGGTATCAGAACTGTTGACGGAGTAAAGCTTGATGATAAAAAGCTTGGTTCCGGTCCAGTCGCCAAGAAAGGTAACAGAGTTGGCATGCGCTACATTGGAAAGTTCACAGATGGAAAGGTCTTTGACTGTAAGTGCATACATTCTCCAGTATCAGAAGCTCTCTAATTTATGAAATTTAGCAAACAAGAAAGGCAAGCCATTCTCCTTCAAACTTGGTGCCGGCGAGGTCATTAAGGGTTGGGACATCGGTGTTGCTGGCATGTCAGCCGGTGGAGAGCGAAGATTGACAATCCCCGCACATCTCGCATACGGCAGCAAGGGCGTCCCTGGTATTCCAGGTAACTCCACTTTGACCTTTGATGTCAAGCTCCTTGAGATCAAGTAAACGTCATTGTCCTTTGTATGAGCAAGCCTCGATCATCTCATTGTGTTTACTTGATGGTTTTGCAATGTCTCGAGGCTGATAGTCACTTTGCTTTTCATATCCATTGTACAATTTTCTCTTTACTTTCATGTATCTCTTTGCCGCTTGCGAGTTCATGATGTCTACATGAACTATCAAGTAGCAACGTATTGTTTTTGCATAAGTCTCCGACCTGAGCAGTTCTCTGTCTTAAAGGAAGCAGATGACGCAAAATGGGATGAGGAGGTTTGCATAGCACTACAGGCGTATTTCCAAAAGGTCAATTAGGTTTTTACACAGGGGAACTTGCTTTAATCGGTTATCTCATAATATACAAAGACTACTACTATACCTAAATGAAATGTTCTTCTTTCTCAATTATCTTTGACAGTGATTCCTTCCATTCAGTGTCCAACGAGAATGTTGATATAGGCAGGAACGCCCATAGCGAAACACAAATAAAAGTTTTACTTCTCTCTCATTCTTATACCTGCATCAGCATCAACATTCTTCGTCAATCATTTGCATGCTGTTTACCAGCTTCATTCTTACTCTAGTATTGATAATCATTGTCTAACCCTCGAAGGGATCATCGACAATGAAGAGAACACGCAATGGGCCTGGACTCGATCCCAACGCCGCAGACCAGGGCGGTTTGCCTCAATTGAGGAAACCTATTTTTCTCGAAACTATTATTCCGTTGGATTCAATCTCCCCTCCGGATTCTCCCACGAATCCCATTCACAGGCCATCAAAGTTTCGACGCCAAGGATCAAAACTACTGTCAGTTTTGCGTACGTTAACCAATAGTAGTAAGTATATCTCCTCTCTGTTTATCTCCAATCAAGACCTAACAAATCCTAACTATCGATGCTGACCTTTTAGGTTCGAGTGTTGCAGAACCTGATTATGCACCGTTGTCACCTCCCCCCGAGGCCGTCGCTCTGGGCAAGAAAATCTCCATGGCTTTGCTCAAAGCTCCACCCACGATCGTTCACCGCACACAATTCAAGAGTCGACTCAGTGTGATATCAATCGATAAAGGCGTTTTGGAATTTATGCCGGATGCTCCTATCTCTCCATCAAGTGCCGAGTCCACGAGCAACAGTGGAAAATCATCCGGTCCTGATGCTCAACAGTCCACTCAAAAGACTTCTCTTGAGTCTAAGTTTTCTCAGAAATCTGCTGGCATCTCTCAGCATTCGTCTGAGAATAAAAAGGTTCCGCCAAAGACTATGAATCAAGCAGAGGGATGCTCTGCTGATGGTCTTCTTAAGCCAATCACTGAAAATGATAATGTTGAATGTCCACAGCCAGTTCCAAGTAGGTTCTTCGTGCCAATCATCTCCTTGATACAATCAAAACTGATAACTTCCAGCTGTAATTACCGTCGAGAAAGCAGCATCTGCTAAGGTTTTCTTCGAAACCTACTACAACGATGTCACTGCCAAGACAGTAAAGCCTCGATCCCTTCGACGCTTGAATCTTGAAAATGAGCTCTTGAATGATATGTCATCTTCTCCATCGGACAAGGCCGAAAGACGTCAAGCTCTGGCAACAGCAGAGACCAATCATCTTCGACAGACACGAAATATGAAGGTGCGTAGTACCAATGCTTTGAAAGGTAGAGATCATAAACCTTCGAATTATGAGGTGGTCAAAGTACTTGGAAAGGGCAGCTTCGGGGTTGTTCGGCTTGTTAGAGAGAAGTGGGCACCGGGTACTCATGAGTTAGTTTTCCTATTCTCGTTATTTTGTAAGTGAAATAAATTGATTGGGAAACGACAGATCGGAGCCAAGCAAGAGTATCTATGCCATGAAGGTTATCAGGAAATCAGATATGCTCCGAAATAGTCAAGAGGGTCATTTACGAGCTGAGCGTGACTTTCTTGTCGCCGCCGAGGGATCTAGATGGTGAGTTGTGGACAATCGTCGCTTTATCGAATATGCTAATTGACGTGAACAGGGTTGTGCCTCTGATTGCCAGCTTCCAAGATCTTAACAATCTGTATCTCGTAATGGATTACATGCCTGGAGGTGACTTTCTCGGCCTACTCATTCGCGATAATGTTCTCTCCGAATCGGTCACCAAATGGTATATTGCCGAAATGATCTTATGTATCGAAGAAGCGCATGCTCTTCGGTGGATTCATCGTGATATCAAACCAGACAACTTCCTGATTTCGGCATCCGGTCATCTCAAGATATCCGACTTCGGTTTGGCTTTTGATGGCCATTGGTCTCACGATCAAGCTTACTTTCACAATCATCGATACTCGCTTCTCAATAAACTTGGTATCACTGTTGAGGGAGATACTCTCGATAGGAAGGAAGGGAGAAGCGTTGCTGCTGCTATGAAGATTGCCCATGTTATGATGGGCGGAAAAGAACGTCATGAAAAGAATTCGGATAATGCATCGGCTTCGGAGAGTATTCTTAATTGGCGCAATCGTTTTGGCAACAGAACGCTTGCACGCTCGGTGGTTGGTACTAGTCAGTATATGGCACCGGAAGTGGTGAGAGGAGAGATGTATGATGCCAGATGTGATTGGTGGAGTGTTGCTGTTATTCTCTATGAGGTGAGTTAGCAACCTGAAGATTTTGATAAGTTGTCACTAACGCATTTGTAGTGTCTCTATGGCCATACCCCCTTTCTTGCCGAAGAAGGCGGCAGACAACAAACGAAGATGAACATCCTGAACCACAAAACCACTTTCCAATTTCCCTCACGCCCATCCGCCAGCAGAAGATGCCAAGACCTCATCCGAAGTATCATCCAAGAAAAAGACCATCGCTTGTGCAGTCGACGCTACAAATCCCGCGACACGACACTTGGCTCCATGTCCTCTCGGCGAAATCTAGATTATGCCGGTCGTTATGTATATCCCAACGATGCGGAGGACATCAAGGCACATAAATGGTTTCGCGACATTCAATGGGATCGCATCAACCTGATGCCTCCGCCTTTTATCCCCAACATCAAGTCTATGGACGACACGCATTATTTCGACGAGGAAGAACCCATATCCGATTTTTCCGAATCGGTCACGGCGATAACGCCCACGGTGCAACAGATTGCCGATGCGCTCCAGCCCTTCAATCGCGAGATTCAAATCATAGCTACGGGATTCATCGAGCGTCCTCACGATTCCGTCAAGTTGAAGAGGGTGGAGAAGGAAATTGATCAATTCGTCATGCGCGATGAGGAAAAAGAATATCTCAAGACGTTTGTCAAGACGTTTGGGAGAAAGGAACGGAAGCGTCCAAGGGATCGTCTGCTGAGGGATAAAGAGATCGCGCCCAAGATTCTGGAGTTGAGGAAGAAGGGCGCGTTTCTGGGGTATACGTATAGGAGGATTGAGACGGGGGTGGGGGGTGCGAGGGCTGGGTATGGTGGGGGAGTGATGGCGGCGGTGGGGAGTAGGAGGGCGGGGGTTTGGCATCGGGCGAGGTTGAGTGTTCATTAGGTTGATGGGGGTGGATGTGGGGATTGGAGTATTGGAGTATTGCATGATGGTTCTGGTGAGGGGGGGACTGGAGAGGGAATGATTGAGAGATAAATGGGGGGTGCTGAGTCCTGAGTTGGGTTGAGGTGACATTGCGAAATGGGGGTTTTGGGTTTATTTTGGGTTTGTTTTGGTTTTGTTTCATAGATACTCCCTTCACGTTCATTCGTTACTTTTTACTTTTGACCCGAATTGAGTTTTCTTTCCTGATTGATTTGAACTTTTACTCGGTTTATTTCTCGTCTTTGGTGTAGTGCGGTGTAGTGCATTTGTATTGTCTGATGACTTTTAGGTTTCGTGTTTGGTGTTGAAGTGTGTGGAGTGGTGTGTGTGGGACGTTGCTTCATCTTGTTTCCTTGAGATGGTTTGTTGTGGTTGGTGGTATGGTACATAGAATATTGTGTCGTGGTTGTGAGGATGATGATGATGATAGATATATCGAGAGGGGGGGAGGAGAGAGAGAGAGAGATACAAGTGAAGCAAGCCGTAAGAAAAGGATATGGAGATGGAAATAAATATCAATAAATGAATGGAAAATATAACACAATTTGATTTGGGCATAGTATAGAGACATACATATATATATATAGTCTGCAGACGAATCGCATATTCCCTCGTCATCGAATCCGACCCGAAAGCTAGGCTAAACAGAAATAGAAAGACAATTGGTATAACTTGTAAGTTATACCAAAAAGGTATATCCATAAACTCAAACACGATCCTCGATCTGATGAGTAGATATCTCTATATCTTCATTTTTCTCAATATAATCAACGTTGACACTGACGGCATCTTTTTCATCTGGGTTGTTTGAATATTGAGAGGAGGAATCCTCCGATAATCCGCAGACGTATTGGTTTAGGAGGAGACGATGTTTGAGGAGAGACTGAAAATCTGCGCCGCGCGCGATATTGGCGATGTTGTGGGCTTGGATGAGGATTAGGAGGAGGAAGCCTTCGACGATCTGGGTGTGGGTGTTAATATGTTGGGACGAAAAGAAACTAGTTCAAAGACGGGAATTAAACTTACCATAGTGGGAGTATTACACAAAAGTTGACCAGTCTCGGACCATTTCATTATAGACGCAATGACAAGTAATGCAAATACAACACCGACAGATCCAACACTAACACTTGACAACGCGCACCAATATCCTGCTGTGGTAGAAGCTCTGGTACCACAATTTCTTGGCTTGGAGGGTGCTTGGTATGGGGCGGGGATGTTGAGTAGATCCAACAATCGATCATCACTTTCAGCCATTTCTTCGAATTGTACCTCTGCAACTTTCTCGTCGCGATGATAGACATTTCGAAGTACGAATCCGTCGACAAATCCGACGAGACCTGTAAAGGTACCGATGATTAACCACCAGTTATCGTTAAACTGAAGGACGGGACCGACGGCTGCCCATGCAATAATCACGATCAAGGTAATCAACAACCCAACCCCTGAACCCACAATATCGGCAAAGACATCAATCGATCTATCAATCCGCCCGATGATGGGAGCTGGTATCTCAAAGACTGGGTTAGGTTGGTAGTCATTTGTGATTTCTCTCAATCGCCACTCGACCTCAGCATCGACCTTTAATGCGTATTCAAGACACTTCTCTAGATTATCCTCTTGTTGTTGTTGAATGTTCTGCAAGAAGACAGAAGTAAACGTCAAGGCAACAGCAGTAGCCGTATTGACGTACAATTGCCAAGTATTGCTAAATTGAAAATGAGGTCCAATGCCAACCCAGAAAAATATACCTATCCAATAGAAAATGTATGCCCAAATAGAACCAAGGCCTCCAGCAACGGTTTTGCAAGTTCTATTCCAGGCGTGACGGACTTTAGAGGGTTTTCCAACGCCACCCATGAGCAGAATGTCATCGGGGTTAGATTCAACAGGTTTGGCGTCTTGAAGCAATTTCCGAGCAGGATCCTTGTGGGTTTCCGTCCATTGGCAACTGGGGAGTTGTCGGAGAAGGCGTTCACAAGTTTGATTACGGGACTGAAGTTCTGCGAGGGTAGTTAGGAGGGATTTTGAGGCATTGGATGCTTGTCTGAGGAGGAGGATGTCTGTGAGATAGACTTGGATGGAGGAGGCGTTTTGCATGACAATTTGCCAGGTATCGGTCGCGCCGTCAATGAAACCGAATATGACCCAAACAAGCATAATAGCCATCATCCCCACAAACACCCAATTTGAACCAGCGGCTTTCGTGACGATATCCAGCGTGTTCCTCCTTGGTTTTGAGCTGATATCTTTAGTTGTGATTATGATTGGCTCTCTCTTCCCATTTGATGAAGAAGATCGTCCCGCGACTCCCTTGGATGTAGGGTGGGAAGTCTGGGATATGGCGGCGGCTCGGATTGGTTGTTTAATGGGTGAGATGGAGTCCTTGAACTTTTGCCAACCTGATAAAGAAGACATTTTGACTATAGTATATGTTCGAGAGCAACGACAGTTCGCATAAATCAAACTAAAATTCAAGAGACGGGATGATATGGAGAATGAACAAGTTGAAGCCAGCTTGGAGAAGGACAAGAACGTAGAATCAGATAAGATGCGTGGAGCTTATATCAGATGACGGAGTACTACGATCGGGTATACCTGAAGTATCGAGACGCACTTGGCAGTGAAAGATAGTCATTGTATTACCAACAGTTTCTTGGAAGATATATTAATTTAGAAGCTGGCATGTCACATCCAAAACGCTAGTGTTATGAGGATTTTACGAAGCCTCATATTACAGGAGAAACGTGATGAGGGGTTGGTTTCAATGGTATTAAAATTTTGATATCAAAAAGATAGAAACGCCAAGAACTTCGCATGCCCAGATGTGAAGCGAACACGATTCGGAGCCGGGTGATGAAACAAACCAAAAAGGTAAGGGCTACTTTGGATGTTATTCTCCGCCACAGATTCTGGGATTTTCTATCAACTAATGTGCTCTCTTTTTGTCATTTATTTTGAATCTAAAAGAATGAATCTAATGTAAATTGATACCATTCATTAAAATAACAAAGAGCAGATTAGTCAAGGGAACATAACGGAAAAATTGATATCGAAAGTAGCCCTAAACCTAGTCAAGATCGGCGTAGGTAACTTCGGTGACAATGCACCAAGGGTTATCCCCGTTGACTTAATGACTCTACGCATTGACTCCCGCAACCTTATTGTGTATCAGAAGATGTACTCGAGTACCTTTCAAACATGAGCAAGTTCATTGAATGATTGAAGTCAATTTGATGAAGAGCTGTCACCAGAATGACCGATAAATAAAATTGAACAAATGATTGTATTATAGAACTGGCCCCGGAACTTGTTAAAGCCGTCTGGAACCCGGGGTGCCGCACTACAGAAGATGATCCACAATAGTGGTTCATAACCTTGTTGTCTTGGTAAACTAATGCTTAAGTGAACTACCGAAAGGATAAGAAGCAATTATTCAACTTGCTCAAAAATATAAGATCGACAACACATTCGAAGCAACCATCCAGAATACCACAGCTCACGTAAACCAAATGACAGGGGTATACCACACAAATACTCGAGTATATGAACCATTCTGGAAATTTGCGCCAAAGCGCCTCTCAATGATACGCTAACATGTCGGCAATCTTCAGATGTCAAAGGGAATCTATGGACCCGGAGTAACACTGACCGAAGACAGCGGGCACAGCCTTCGAGCCTCTAAATCATGACCGTATTCGCAAGGAGGGGTATACTTAGTAACGTCGAGTACACATCATTGATGTGGGAAACCCCATTTCGTGACGCTATATTTGCGGCGTTTAATAAATGTGCAGTAATGGCTTTGTAAATCTAGCAAGTTGTGTGAAAGTGTATGGATGAATGTGAATCCTTGCAGGAAAGGGATACGCCGAGTAGTTTGTTCGAAAGACACTTGATCAATGGGTGAATCTTGTAATAGTCACAAACAACAAGTCCTTCGTTCCAATAATAATGCGAATTTTAATATGTCGGGTGCAAAACGGCCTCCAGATTCATTTGGCAGCCTTACTTGCCAAATCAAATCGTTGGAAAACACTGCTAAATTCGCTATACCCATGGATAGATTTGAAGACGTCTGCTCCAGGTCCATGGATCAAATGAAGATCTGGAGATTCAATCGAACTTTCAGCGTCAGAGGACTACTCCGACGACAACAGATACATCTCTTAAGAGTACGTTATCCCAGCATCAAATGACAAAAGATTCATGCGAGCCGTATTTTTCCGTCCGTCTTGGCAACGATTTTTTATACCCAAGTATCTCAAACTGAGGGCCGAAGCTGTTCCAATGCATGTTAGATGATAATAAGGCAGATGGAATCTTGAAGCTCAAGTGTTCGATTGGTCCTCGCCGTCGCCTTTGCGACTCAAAAAATACGAAATAAGTCGTGACATTGCCACAGACGACGTGATAGATATTGAAAGCGGAAGAAGAACATAGAATTGTGTAATGCCAAGATCATTCCAGAAAAGATGAAAACGATGTGAATTTAAGTCTGTCAAGATACTGAGGGTGGCAGTGCAAACAATACACGGTACAAAGTAGAATGCGCAACTAAACGATTCACACAATCTTGAGGTTCTTGTTACTTCCATGGCGGAAAAATGGAGCTGCTCCATCGCCCCATCCCCTCTCGAGTTCTCCACCGACTGTGCTTTAAGCTTATTTGGGGGAAAAAGAACCAGCTCTAGCGGATGATGCCGCAGAACCTAATGCGCGACTGGTTGTTGCCAAACTCAAAAGTCAGTCTAGAAAACACACGGAAACGACATTGAGTTCTGTAACTTCTGTCAAGCTACACTCATGCACACGTGTGTCCACTGTCCCATTCAAATACACTCGAGTAATGAATCTTGCATCAGATGAGTTTAGTGAGGCACAACAGTGTTTTATTGATTCGAAACACCGAAAATAATAATAATGGATGAAGGTACGGTGTAGCTGTAGCGTAAGCAAGCATTCCCCTTTAGAGCAATGATAAGTCCGTTCGTTTGGAATGAGAATCTGAGAATCAGGTGAGTTGCCCCAGAACAGTATCGACATTACTCGAGTATCAGTATTAGTTGGAAATTGATACTCCGTGTGCTCTAGCTCTAGCACATTGTAAAACCTCAAAACTTTAAAACTATTAGAGCGTCGAATGATGTATAGTAGTAGTACTCGTATAGGTAGGTAGTATTATTATAGTTTTTCGTGGAAGTTGGAAATCAATCAAATTTTATAAAAATTGGCTTACATAAGCAAGACACTAGCCTGACCTTCATCAACACCAAACAGATTGTCTCACAATGCCAGAACCGTAACGCTTTTTTTTTCTTACAGCGAAGAATCTCTTGAAAATTTTCATCAACAGGTTTTCCGAAGTATACAAAGCAAAATTCAGTTCTGGAGAGTTAGCCAGAATTAAAACCAGCAATGGAATAAATGGGTTCCCAACCTCGCAATCAAGCAAAAGTCATTTGTCTGCTCTAGAGATCCTCGAAAGCAATGCTGTAAAATCTTCGAGCTCGGGATTTTTTGGTTCTCATCAGAGGTCGGGATACAATAAAAGAGTCGCTCGTTTTTACCAACTCTATTCGGAAGACAAGGTCTGCCAGTCCGGATCCATAAAGACTCGATTCACCAAGGTAGGTGGGCAAAGCTTGAGGCACGTTACTTATCATTTTGATTGGACCTCGATATAACAATGTATATTTAGGAAGTAAATATCATGCCCAGAGTCTCATATTAAGCATCGTCAACGAATCGTCATCTCTTATACTTTTCCCTTGACACAATAATGCGTTTGAGGGTGCACAAAACTTCGATATGTGCTTACCTTACATACAGTGGCTGACAAAACCAACATCGCAACTTCAGCTCATATGTCTTCTTTGATTGACCTCACATACTGAGTCTAAAGGTGTTCAAAAGGAATTTTTTGCCTATAACATTACCTGAAGCATGAAGGAAGTTATTGTCCATCCAAGTCCTGACATCTGGACTGAGATTGTTGAAGCCGCAATTCCACAACCTGGACCGGACGAGGTAGTTATCAAAGTTATTGTTGCTGGGAGCAATGTCAAAGGTCAGCACAATTACTCCGCAATATACTCTCAATAAGTAGCTTAGCCGATTCTCCTCTAGACTGGCTCCACCTCAAGGCTTTGAACAAATCTCTTAATAGTGGGGACGATATCGCTGGTATTATTCATTCCCTTGGTAAGAATGTGTGTTCCAAGAATGAATTTCATCTTGAAGACCGTGTTGCTGCATTTCATCCAATGCTGGAACCTCATGGAGCTTATGCCGAATTCGCTGTTGCACCAATGCATACTATAATGAAGCTTCCAGACGCAATGACCTTTGAAGGTCAGTATCTAGTCGAAAACTAGGGGCAATATTAAGATTTCTCAGAAGCTGCGACGATTCCTCTAGTTGCTACAACCGCGGCGATTTCTCTATATCGCCGTCAGCATCTGCCACCTCCATGGTCACCGCGCTCTGATAGCATTCCTATTCCGCTCATCATCTACGGTGCATCTTCCTCCCTTGGTACTTTCGCAATCAAATTAGCTCGCGCTTCCAACATCCACCCAATCATTGCCATCGCAGGAGGGAGTTCTTCACACTTGGAAACCCTCCTTGATCCGTCTTCCGGTGACAAACTAATTGATTATCGTTTGGGCACCGAAAAGATGATCAAAGCCACCAAAATTGCCTTGGGAAATTTGGAGTGTCATCATGCTCTTGATGCCATCAGCTCGAATGGTACATGGATCCCGATCTCCCATATGCTGGCCCCGTCGTTCTCCTCCCAATCACCGTCATACCTATCGGTTGTCGCGGGTTCCAATAAATACGACGAAGAATCAATTCAAGCGGGGATTGAAATAGTATACACCATGGTAGGTACCGCACACATGGGCGCGTATAAGCCAGGCATGGTCAAGCAACCAACTGATAAAGAGTTTGTGAGAGGTGACCCTCGGTGGGTGTCTGTGTTCTTCAAGTACATGTCTCAGATGTTAGCAGACGGCAGACTTACTGGACATCCCTTTGAGATTATCGATGAAGGCTTAAACGGAGTAGAAGAAGGTCTAAGACGTTTACAAGGGGGGCAGGCTAGGGGAGTTAAATATGTTTATAAGGTTGGACAAGTTGAGTGAAAAACTTTCGGGGCACTATTCCGAGGGACCAGACCCCTGATTTGCTTGCTCCCAAGCAGAAGACAAGCCTTATACTATATATTATCGCAATTTATAGTGCGTCTTATAGTTGATAACTCGGCCAAACACGGGGATCTCCTTTTGGGGATTACAGGCACAAACAAGTTCATTCTCTGGCTTGATCTGGAGAATTTGGAAGTTGGCATAAAGTTCGGAGGTGTGTGCTAATCGGCCCACCATCACTTGCAAAAGTCTATTTTAGTTCTAGAGTCTGCCGGCTGTTGATTCGGTATTAAAGCTTGCGCAATGTCAATTAATCAATCCATTTGATATTGCCATATTGATCTGTTACCTTTTTAATTCATTGGTAAGAATTGGACCAACCAATCAATGCCTGTGGAAAATCAACAAATTAATTGTTTTCGGAAAAGCCTCGCCGGTAGTTCTCGGCTACAAGCATACAACCATCAGACCCCATAACTTTCTATTTTATCTTTATCAAACTCATGACGTCGCTAGATTTCCTTGTTCCAGCCATGAATACATAAGTTCTGCATAATCTTGTTACACAATGGGCTGGGCTGAGAGGGGTAGAATATTATTCGCACTTCCTTATCATCGCCATTCAATACCTCTCAAATACCATTCTAAATCAAAAGATTGAGCTCAAGAAATTCAATTGATTTCTGAAAAATCTAGAACACAATGACAGAAGCGGAATCAGATGTCCATCATGCAAGTGGCACAAATGGCGCAATTAACAGAAGTGATGCTAGACGTCCAAGTATCCTGCACCCGGATCTTCAGATTCGGTCCAAAGATGAATTACCAGATCCATATGAATTAGGTCTAGAGGAAGAGCTCGATGGCTGGCACGGATATATCGAATGGGAGAAATATCCTGAACGAAAACAAAAGGCGAAGGAATTCATGAAGAAATTCAAATTTCCTCCCGTATGGGCTCAATAACAATTCCTCGAAGAGAGTCAAATGCTGATCACCTAATGATTTAGGCACCAGAATTTCAATTGGTTCCTTTACCAAAAACAAATCCGGTGCTAGAAGGCGTGAGATGGAAACAATATCATTATGCATTGGGTAGGAAAATGAAAGATATGCCAGCAGAAAGTTGGCTATTTGTCGAGAAGGAAAAGTCTCCTGATATGCTTCATGTCTTGCAATTTCCTTACAATGGAGAACCTCCTCGAGTATGTTCCTTTACTTCTAAGAAACTGGAGATGATTGAATTAACAATGGAGGTAGAATCGACTCGTCGAAACGGCTATAACTCGCAATGAAGATCATTTCGTTCGAAATCATGGTGGAATTCCTGAAATTGATGAAGATGCCTATTTCTTCGATGTTGGCGGTTTGGTCAATAATCCAAAACGTATCACCCTGAAAAATCTAAAGGATGAAACTATCTTTCCGAGACAGAGTAACGTTGTCACTATCCAATGCGCGGGAACTAGAAGAATTGAGCAAATTAGCAAATATCCGGGTGATGGAGATGAACTTATCAATGCACCCGTACGTAATAACTTCTGACTCGGCATACCGTATATGTATACTGACAGAAACATAGTGGGGCGAAGGAGCCATTGGAACCGCACGATGGACCGGTGTATCCCTCAAAAAGGTCATCAAATACTGCGGCGGTCTCAAAGATCCATCTGGAGCCAACCATGTCGAGTTTTTAGGTGCAGATACCTACTTCAAAAAAGGGGGAGCATACAATTACGCCGTCTCCGTTCCCTGGCGCAAAGTGAAAATCCACGAGGTTCTTCTCGCTTGGGAAATGAATGGAGAACCCCTGCCTAAAATTCACGGCTACCCCTTGCGCGCCGTGGTGTTTGGGTATATCGGAGCTCGTTCCTGTAAATGGCTTACCAGAATTAACGTTCTTCCTCACGAATCTTTCGGTCCGGTACAGAAAAAGGAGTATCTGTATTACAATTCCCAGGTCGGGAAACATAATGCAGCTTATAGTTCTGGGTTTAGTATCCAAGATATGCCAGTAAGCTCGGCAATCATGAGTCCAGTGAATATGGATCAGATAGCGCATTCGGGCACAATAAAGATGAGAGGATGGGCGTATAGTGGGGGAGGACATTGGCCGGTGAGGGTGGAGGTTAGTGGGGATGGAGGAAATATTTGGTATGAAGTTCCGTATGAGAATTTGAGTGAGAAGTACTATCATGCGTGGAGATTGTGGGAAATCGATCTACCGGTTGATGCGGAAGGGTGGTTGGAGTTAGTCGTGAGGTGCTGGGACAATTCAATGAATACGCAGCCAACATTTGTGAGATCTACATGGTATGTTTTCCCTTCCTTCCTGTAAAAAATAGTGACTAACATGTGATAGGAATTGGGATCTTCACGTAACTTCCTCTTGTCACCGGATCAAGGTCTTTAGCATCAATAAAACGAGATCAAAGACCGCAGCGACATTGCAAATGTATGAGAAAATGGGCGTACCATTCTTTCCAATCACGCAGCCCGGACCATTCGAATTGGAGGAGGATGACACTTATGATCAAGAAATCGAAGCCAGAGGTGGTCGAGATCCATTGGAGTGAATATGAAGGGGTCTCATACGGAGTCTTCAGTGTGCTGTGGATCTGTACTTCAATTTTCTATAGTATATGCTTACTTAATCACTGTGTTTAACAAGTTTGATACGGAATACTCGAGGTGATGCAATTGCTCCCGGTGGTCCCCTTCATCCCCGGCGAGCTGACATTTCAACTTTTAGGTATTTTGGTGTGGCTGAAATTATAACTTGTTGAATGAGCTCTAAAGCCTGTAATTGTAGTAGGGCTGCAAGTGCTGCCCCTACCAAACGACGTCATGTCACGCTTGCTACCCCACACTTTATATCCTGCTTGAGCTCAAGCTCCATCATCGCGTTATTCTTCGTCACATATTCCGCATCTTAATAACACTAAACAACATTAAAATAACACTATCTAAGGACCATTTGGCTCTACTGTTTCGTCGATCCAACGTTTAATATGTTTCAATCACTCAAATCCAGCATGACCGAGAAACTCGAATTTCAACCCAAAGACGCCGAGGGGCGTCCCAGCACCCAAGAAAAAGTACTCTCCCAAATCAATGAGAAAATAAAAGCCGCGCAAGAAGCCACAGAACAAGCATCATTGGCCCGCGAAAAAGCATCATCTCTCCCCGATTCTGAAGAAGCGCAAGAGCAAAAAGCAAAGCTGATTGAAGAAGCGAAGAAATTTGAGAATAGGGCAAATTCGGAGCTGAAGCTTGCGCAGAGATTACAGAGTGGTGTGTGGCAGGGTGGGGCTGGAGGAGCGGGGATTGGAGCGGGAATCGGGTTGGGTTTGGGGACGGTGGTGGGGACGGTTGTTGGTGGTGTGGCGAGTGTGCCGACGACGGGGTTGGGGTTGTTGGCTGGGATGGGGACGGGGGCGGCTCATGGGCCTTGGTTTAAGTTGCCGAAGATTGGGGGGGAAGAGGGGGAGGCTGTGGAGGGGGATGAGAAGGTTGTGGAGGGGGGGGGTGAAGAAGGAGGAGGGTCAGGTTCAGAAAGAGGAGGGAAAGATTGAGGGGGAGGAGGAGGATTGATGATGTGGATGGTATGGATGAACTTTGGTTGTTTTTGCTTTCGAGATGAATCTACGAACTTTACGGCCGATTTCTGGGAATTCGAAATTAAGAAGCGATATTTAATATTATACCAATTGTTAAACACAACACGACACGACACGACACGTCGAAATTGAATATTTGAGAAGGAAAGCTTAAGAAAGGTTTGAAACATATCGTTTTACACGACGACCGCCACAACATGTATTACATATCAGCGTTAGCGTATTTTGTGTTGGAAATGTGAAAAAGATGCCTTAGTTTGTCTTGCTGGGCTGGAATTAATGACTTTATCATTCTCATTTACTTGTGTGATCAGCTCGAATACATCAGATGGGCAATTTAGGATGATTTGGAGTTTTTTTGACGAAGTATGAAGTACTATGGACGTTAATAGCTATTTCGGAATAATAAGCCTTGAATATGGGATATGAGTTTAAGATTTAATATGTTGTGCCTTTGGGTGATGAGGTGTGTGTGTGTGTGTGTATATGTGTGTGTAAGGATGAGTTTAACGGGGGAGAAATAGGTTCCCACACTGGTTCTTATGCCCAAGTGGGAAACTTAAGATAAGTGGATATATCACATATTATTTTCCTGCGCTAATAACTGTAGGGTGCAGTCTAAACTTCATTCGTCAAGTCCATTACTCGTACTAGGTTGACGAGAAACCCATTTTCTACCCATTTTCCTTCTAAAAGTGGTTTATGTTTTAACTTACGTTCTTGAGAATGTCAACTTCGTATTGAAGTTTGAACTAGGAGTCTAGTAGTCGCCATCCTTCGTATAACTCGTCATCTCATTTCGAGATGCTATGTATGATCATCGCTTCGGTCCCGACCCCCCAATCTCTCCTCGCTATATTCCGAGGCGAAGGGTAAGTAAATGATCCAGTGGCGCACATCATTATCGTCCCATACGACTATCCTATTCCCGGACATGAAACCACATACCAAGAGATCAGGAAACTTTGGAATGTGTATGTATCACACGATAAGCACATTTCTCCCGCCTTAAACACATCGTGAACTGTGAACACCGTACTTGGGCTAAGGCTGTGCTTCCACATTCCAATGCTATGATATGCTATAAATAATGATAAACAAGCTTTTGAGCGACGTGATAGGAGATCAGATACGCGGAAGCCGTAATGCTTGTTTTTGGGAAGTTGAGTCTAGATGCTTTCCTATGCCCGAAGAGGTGAGGTGAGGGGAGTGAGTTAGTCTGTTAACATATAAAGAGAAGGCCTCTCTAGCTAAGCTTTTTTTTCTTATACCAATTCTTCCTATTGCTATTTGTTTGAGTCCAATCTTGTCAACTTGATTGTGTGTCCTCCAGATAAAAACTCCAAGTCAAACAATAAATCCTTCAGTATCTCAAGTTCTCTCATCCAAACACCACTCCAAACCTCAAAATGCATCATCCCACCACTATCCTCACCCTCGCTTTCCTCTTACTTCCCCTTTCTACTTTCGTCTACGCTGGTCTCGCCGATAGCGGAAGTGTAACTGGTAACGACAGTGGAAATCAAAATGGGAACATCAATCCCAACACCAATGCCAACGCAAACGCAAATCAGAATCAGAACCAGAACCAGAATGAAAATGAAAATGAAAATGAAAATACCAACATCAACACCAATATCAACATCAACGACAACGACAACGAAAACAACAATTCCAACACTAACAACAACAATGGAAATGGCAATAATAACAACAACGACAACAATTCTCCCCACATAGTCTACACAACCGAGATTGTCACCGCGCTCACCACTTATTGTCCTTCTGCTACCGAAATCGAACAGAACGGCATTACGTATACGGTGACTGAAGCTTTTACTCTTACTATTACTGATTGGTGCATTTATGTTTGGCTATTCTATTCTATTCTATTTTTTTCTCCTTTTTTATTCCCCTTTTCCCTTTTCCCCTTTCATTATATCGCTAGCGAAACTAAAACTACCTCCTCCCTCTCTTCAACCAACAAAAAACTAAAACCGACAAATTTCACACAGTCCCTGCACACTCTCGCGCTCGCTTCCCTTAGATCTAGCTCTAGCTTCTATCGTCTCTGAATCAGAACTCGCTACACCTCCATCCAGCACCGCTACCCTCCTCCCCCTTTCCTCACTCCCCACATCCATCCTCCCCCCACCAATCAACGTCGCAATCCTCACTCCTTCTATCCTCCCCTCCATTCTTCCCTCCGCTATCCTCCCCGCTATAACTAAATCTCCCGACTCTCCCGAAATTCTCTCTGCATTGCCAGCTCTTCCCACCGGTACATCCGATCAACCAGTAACCAATGCATTTTCGAGCGGACTCGCAGATAACAACAATAATAACTCACCAGCGCAATTTCTTGGCGCGGCGGGGAGAAGTAGAAGTGGGGTGAGGGGTTGGAGTGTGGTAGGTAGAGGTTTGGGGGTTGTTATTGGGGGTCTAGTTTATTAGATTGGATGAGATAGGATGAGATCTTTCTAGGCTAACCTTTGTTTCTTTCTCGGATGATGATCATGGAGTTGGATTTATGAAATAAGATAGATAGATACATTGGATTTCGTTATATGGATTTTTGTGGTTGGTGATTTCTGGAATTTGGAATTGGGGATTGGAGAAAATAGAATAGAATAGAATGATGAGTTTCTGCTGTCCTATTGCATTACTGCTCTGCTATTACGAGTATTAAAACGAGCTTTGGAAAATAGTTTTACTATATCTTTGGTTTCTAAAAAAATTATTTAAGGCCGGGAGTTCCATGGATTAACTGTGCCTGTATGAGATAAAAGTATATACACACGATGAGTAAGTTGTTGAAGAGTACTCGTAGAAAAGTAAATTTGTTTGTCGTATTAATTTCAGTTGATAATTCGTTAGACTTTCACTACTCGAGTAGTTTTATAGTTTATAGTATATCTGATTCGTGTTGATTTTCGCTTGAGTGTCAATCTACGAGTATATCTATTTGTATTATATTATTGAAAAGAGTTGATTGGATATTAAGCTTGCTAGTGATTATTTAGCGTCTATATATATTCTTCAGATAATCTTCTATTAATAAATAGAACTGAAAATGTATACTTAGGATATTTTTCTCTTGTGTATTGATACATAAACGATATTCTATTTTAGTAAAGAAATTAGTTATATCTTTCATTTACGGTTTGTGATATCTGGAGAGGAATGTAAGATTATTTTATTCATTTTTGATACTTGATTACTCAAGTATTATATGCTTGATAGAGTAGACTATACAATCGGACAGTCAATCTTCGTTGGAAATTGCATCTTCAACTTGATCAATAGTAAACAACTCACCAACCAGCACCCAGAACACACTCATCTGCTCCAGTAAGCGCCCCCCTCAAACCCAAAGCCTAACCTACGACAAGGGAACAATCGATGTAATAATCCCCGCGGGATCCCACTACATTGTGGCGTTATCATTATTTTCATATACCGGTACGGGATTTGTGAGGGAATTTGAATTTGAGTTTGAGTTTAAGTAGATACTAGATGGAAGAGAGCTTTTCTCTATCATTGTGTCTAATTACGAAAACGGAGATGCTGGATATTAGGTAGTGGTAGTATCTTGTATGTTTGGATATAAGGTTTCTCTTTTTAATTGTTGTAAGTTGGGCTGTTTGATCTACTGTGTTGTTGTGGTGAATATTGGAGGAAGCGAAGAGGGGTAAGGAGGAGATAATGAGGATAATGAGATTCGGGAAAAGTGATTTGAAGTATTTGAGTATGTGAGTATGCTGTCCATATATGATATATGGAGTATGTTTATTTTTGGTGATCAAGTTTGATATTTCTTTTCTTTTTTTTTGTATGTAATCTCTCTAGTATTTCTATGGATGAACCTCTCTATTTCAGCATCATTAAGAAACCTATTCCTTGAGTGATGAGAAAACCGCCTTGCGTGTGAATTGTAATGGTACATGATCGGAAACAAGCGTTTCAACCAGACAACTCGGCAGAGCATCCCCTCGATTGCTCTTTAGTTGAATAATGATAATAGAAGTAACTTACCAGCACCAGCACCGTTTACATTCTCTCTACACGAGTCACTACCTAATCTAAGTGTACCACCAACGAAAGAGTTACCAGATACGGACTTTCTCTCTAACCTTGAAATACAAAAGGAGTTCCACCAGAATATGTTGTGATGCGGTATACACGATTGATTCGGGAAACACGGTGCTTATTAACGGCACCTTGGTCAAACGAGCGGAAGAGAAACAACCCTACCCTTTTCACATTTCAAAACTGGTGTTGATGTTTTCGTTGATGAGATGAGAAGGTATATAAAGTGAGATGTGATCCTCACAAAATACAGTATAAGTAAGGAACGAAGAATTATTTGCATCCAGAGCTTCAATCTATAAGTATCAATCCAATAAAATGGCATACACGAATCTGTGGAAAAGGTTATCTCCCAATCAACTGGCAATTCTGATTCAGATATTCTCTCTCCTGGCTATATTTTTCGAGGGATACGATCAAGGTTCACCTCTAGTTCTCTAGACATCAACCCCAATCCCAATTCTCACCATCACTTCACTAATACACTCTCCACAGGCGTAATGGGCGGCGTATCTGCCTCACCCTCATATATTCACACCGTTTCCATTGGTTCCCCCTCAACCAAGTCCATCAATCTCACCAATTCTACGAATTCTCCCTCCACAACCTCCACCACCTCCCCAGTAGTCCCAAATCCCCATAAACTCGGCCTAATAATCTCCATCTACTACCTCGGCTCTATCATTGGCGCCTTCCTCCTCGGACAACTCGCCGACCACATCGGTCGGATAAACGCCACATGTATCGCCGCCTCACTCGCATTAGCAGGTGGCACACTACAGTCTTCTGCACATAACGCCGCTTGGATCATGGGAGCTAGAGTGGTTACCGGCATGGGAACGGGCGGGTTGATGGCCGCAGTGCCGGTTTGTAAGTGTCACAGTTGAACTGGGGGATCTTTCGGGACATTTGATCGATGTATTTATACGACAATGATATGACACTAACCTAAATACCTTTCAGATATCGCAGAAATCTCACCCGCTAGTCACCGTGGAGGTTTTCTCGGTTATGTCTTCGTTGCAAACTACCTAGGTATCTCTATTGCATACTGGCTCGATTTCGGCCTCGCATATATCGACCACGGAAACTCTGCTTTTCGCTGGAGATTTCTCCTCGCGTTTCAATGTTTGCCCGCTCTTCTTCTACTCGCCGGAATCAAATTCCTACCAGATTCTCCTCGTTATTATGCGTCATTGGGAAAATACCAGCTGGGTAGAGAAGTTCTGGAGCATATGAGAGGAGGGGAGGGACCTGATGTCGAGAAGGAATTCATGGAGATATGTGTGGTAACTAGAGGAATAAAACCTAGCTCGCCAATCCAGTTTGTGAGGATTCTTATCGGTAAAGCTACGGAAGCTCCGCATCTAGGTCGTCGAGCTTGGCTTTGTCTGTGGCTTCAAATAATGGCTTCCTGGACTGGGATTACTGCCGTGACGGCTTATTCACCAGTTGTAAGTGTGGTATCTCTCTTAGATAGTAATCACTAACAACGGTTAGCTTCTCAAACAAGCTGGCTATACTTCTGTCACCCAAAACGGACTTGCAGGTGGTCTGAACACTATCGGAATAGTGGGGACCATCATTTCCGCACAAGTAGTTGATCGGTTTGGGCGCCGGAAATGTTTGATTTGGGGAGCTTTTGCTTTATTCATGGTAAACGCCATCGCCGCGTCTCTTTTTGAAGTCACAAGACATGATATAAAGGAGGCCACATCAATTGCGCCCGCCGCGGTGCTCATGCTTTCCCTCTTCAATCTATGCTATGCCGCTACTTGGGGCACCGGTACGTCCGAAGAAGCTCCAACACCCTGACTAACCCAATATCCTGACGTACAAGTAGTCGCATTTTTGATACCCACCGAGATATTCCCTTCGGAAATGCGAGCTCAAGGTAATGGATTCGGCATCACTGGTTGGGCAATTGGTGTCGGGTGCACCACGTTGGTCAATCCAATCATGTTTGCCAACCTGGAGAGTCGGACATATTTCTTATTCGCAGGTTTGAATCTTCTTTGGATGCCCATCATCTTTGTGTTTTACCCCGAGACGGCGGATCGCTCACTCGAATCTATTGATGCCATGTTCTCAACTAATAGTCCATTGTACATCAAAATGGAAGCCGTATACCGAACAACAGGAAACGATGAAGGTTTGCCCACGAGAATGCATATGTCAAAGGATAATTCGAAGATTATTGAGGCTTCGTTGGCCGTAGAAATGACTTCTTGATGATCATTCGGGAAAATCATGGAGGTGGTAATCGAGTCGGTATAGTACATCGCATGGACTCTAATCCTTTACGGCATAGCTCAGTGGCATGTAATAATTCAAACTATATTCCGACTTGAGAATAATTTGATTGACTGATAATCCAAATCGTTACGGTGTGGCTAGCATGAATATCCCCTCCAAATATGCCCACCCAAATTCCCAATAGCAAAACCTTTAACATCAGCACTAAATGAATAAACCCAGTCATTCCCAAACCATCAATTACGCATTCATGATATACGAGATCCATCATTCATTTCCGTCATACTGTACAATACACTTCAATACACTTGAAAGTAGTTGAATAATAATAATACGCACCAAACACCTTTGCATCGACCTATTCCTGTTCCCTCGACATCACGATATATATTCCCAGAGTCAAACCCCAGAAATGTATCGGATGAAGATATATGATCTTTTGTGAACACATATACAGTACATATCGACTGGATATGAGAAAATGCAGAGAAGACTTATTTACTTTACATCCCAAGCATCTTAGATACTCGAGTATACTAGTACGAGGACTGGGAATACCTAAATAAATCGAAGAAGGATACTGAAACGAGCGAGTGGTATTATAACGAAAGCTCTCATTCCAAGATTGAAGAACGGGTCTTGAATGATCAATAGATTGAAGAGTGGAGGGTGGTAGAATATAAATGGTAATATTTAGAGTTAGAGACCTAGGAAATAAATTCATCTTTCAAACAATATACTCGAGTATATGGGATCAACGCGCGGATAATCGGTATAACCAATATATCAGACATGATTTTTGCATCTACAAGGCCGAAATCTAGTCTAGTCATCGAGACAGTAAACGCAATAATATATGTTAGAGAGAAAAGTGTGCTTTATACTAAGGAAACAAGAAGGAAATAGTCTCGCAGTTATGATGATTTCCAAAGCTACTGGCAAACGTTGATATATTGGAAAGGACAGGAAATTCTAGTCATGATTAGATATCAAATTGTTCTGACAACTGTGTGCAGATTCGACGACTTGTATTGTTGTAGTGTTGTGCTTGCTGTTCGTGATACTAGTACTTCTATTCTAGTCGGGAAATAATTGATATCGATTATTGTATTCGACTCAAATCAACAAAAATTAAATCGAAAGCATAGCATAGCATAGCATCCTCCACAACAAAACATCAGAGGTAAGTAGCATGTCATGTAATCCAAGTTTCCCACTCAGGACACGGAAGTACGGAAAGTATCTCACTCATCTTGCCGTTATCATCTCAAAGTTGCAACTCACTACTTGATTGATACTCATCTCCTGCTTTGAATCATTGCTCAGAGTATATATCTTCTCGCCACGATCACGACGAGAATACTTTACTTTCTTTTAGTCATCAGTTTTAGCTCCTCGCTAGCTTCAAACTCTCACCGAGAATGTAAGCCCTATATCCTATATCATATATCCTACCTCCCACATCCCCTATCTCCGCCGCCATCGCACATTTACCTAATCAATAACTTACTTACATATGCAAATAAGCACTCACTCATCTCATATACATACAGCAATACCCTCATCTCATCCCGTTTCATTCCATGCGTCTTTCCGATGCATACTATACCATCATTACCACACACATTCATATCACATCAGCCAATTTTCCTCTTTCCTTTTCTTACTCTCCTCTTTCCTCTCCCTCCAACTTCGCAAAATTCGCCTCCGCCTCCGCCCCCGCCCCCGCCACTTAGCGGGTACTGTACGTACTGTCCACTCGAGTATACCTTCAAGGCTTCAATCTGACAGCCTACGTGACCTATCCATTCACCCATTCACATGTACTTGTACATGCACATATCCACACAAATCCAACCACACAACAGCAGCACACAAGTAAGTGTAGACTTGGTAACGCGTGTCACCGTTCATCCGTTTGTTTAGAAATCGCATTCATTATACATTCGCAAACAGCTGAATGCAAGATGAATAAGGTGAGGTGGGTGAGGTGAGGTAAGGTGAGATGAGGGGTAATTATTGCGCGTACCGGGGATCGGGGATCTTTCGGGTGGTGATGGTGATTGTCTATTCTTGGAGTATGGTATGGTGGTATGGTGTGGTGTGGTCGATATATGTATGAGTAATGATGGTGATGTGATTAGATATTTGTGATGAGGGGTAATAGAGATAGAGAGACCTCGTCACGATGTTTTTCCCTCATACTCGAGTACAGTATCTGCCTAGATAAATATCCAACCTCTCTCTGATCTGATTCCTCAATATCATAATGATGGGATGAGATGAGATAGAATGACAATGAATAAGGTAAATCATTGGTATAATTTATACCATCACTACAGTTATATATACACTTCCCCATTCCGATTCGCCTCGCCTGTCACGTTGCGTTACAATACCTTATAGTACCTTATAACGTGGTTTATCAGTGCGTCGCGCATATCAGTGCCTCGCGCACTTTTTCACTATTTTGCAACTCTTCAATTCAACACGCGTTTAATCAACAATCAACAATGAATGACACTTCAAAAGAAGCTCGGGTTATCTTAGCTATTGAAGCTATTAATAAATCAAAAAAAATGAGTCGCCGGAGTGCTGCTAAACTA
>KI628673.1:0-95766 GCA_000503235.1 Sclerotinia borealis F-4128 | reverse complement strand
CGAAATATTTTGATCAAAAATTTGATCAAAAAACGATTATTACTAATAAAACTTGAAATATATAATATAATCTAAAATAAAAGGTTTATGATCAAGTTTTTAATTATCAAATATTCTAATAAAATTAATAGATTATTTTAATCATTTATATTAAAAGTTATTAGATATTTTAATTTGTATACAAATCGTATACAAAATAAAATTCGAATTTTAAATCTTTATAACTTTTTATATAAAATCACCAAAATTCTGAAAATCTGTACCTGATCTAATAACTATATATAGAATCTATAATTAAAATTTCATTCAATTATATCGAATGAATAAAAAGTTATAAAAATCAAAAATCACTGTTTTTGGTGTGAAAGGGTGGCCCGAAAGGGGGGGTGGCCCGAAAGTAGGGTAGTTGACTTAACATCAATACTCGAGTATATACGTATATACTTAATATTCTTCATTATTAAGAGGTGTAGTATTGTTGCCATCCAACTTCACAATCATCAACCGACTACAGAAGCGACGCCGCTGCGACGAACGATCGATATTATAGTATACTACTTCAGATCTAGGGGTAGGAATAATTTACCATCGCTACACATCGCAGTTTACAGAAAAGAGGTGGTCGCTAAATTGAAGGAGCAAATTATGGGCTAATCAACCCACATTTGTAGGGGTTGGGGTTCTAGCAAGAGATAACGGGAAATCTCCAATTTGAGTTGAAGATCCGATTTGACCATTAGCTCTTTCTTTCTTTCCTTCTTTTCTTTTTTTCGATATATATTAAAGTATTATACTGTACTTAAACAGGAGTTATACCCCGGATGACTGATGCCTAACATGAAAACGAAGGGAGAAGAATACTTTCCGGTTTTCTGTATCACTAAAAGTCCTCGAGATTTAAATAATTAATATCTGAAATGATAAATGATCCGATTGATCGGTTCTGCTATTATCCTCTCCGGGATTCTTTCCTTAGGGCGATAATAAGAAATTCTTCCTTAACTAATAATAGGGTAACACGAGTAGGATGATTATTATTACTATTATTCTGATTACTGCACATGAATAATATAAATCCTATTCAAACTTAGAATCCCCAAACCTTACCTACCTAGAATAATAGATTCGCTACAATATCGAGTAGTTGAAACTTTCAGCTTACATCCGGCTGTTGCATTACAGGGCATTTTTTTTCCAATGCATGCTTTATATACATACAAGTGCTCCATATATGCACAATAGAAGGTTTTGATGGAGACATAAGCGATGCCATGGCTTCCTCCCTTCCCAGCAAAGCGGGTGTGGCACATGATGTTGGTTCTCGGTTTTCCCACATTCCAATTTGACGGTTATTAGTTTTCCAGATGGGGCTTTCCACCGAGACCCTAAAGTAAAGATCCATTCATCCATAAGAACTTCGAACTTCCAGAACACAAACAAGGTCAAAAGTGGGAGAGCCAGTCATATCCTACTGTATATTGGAATCCTGGAATCCTGAAACTTATTATTACCACTGTACAATTATCCTGCTATGCTCGTCTGCGAAACTACAGTACTTGCTTACATCCCCCACCCCCTCCCTTCCAAGTTTGAGCTCCGAAGACTTACATAAATTATCGCCTATGGTTCCTTGCTAGTGCGGGTGTTGCTGCAGATTTCTGGTGAAGTTAGTATATTACTTGAGGAGCCGCGTACATTTTTGTAAAATTATAAGATGCAAGAAGAAGGAAAAAAAGAAATCTTGGCGCTGGACCCCAATGACTTCTATCTACAGGTCAGGATTCATGTAATGGGGGTACAAGATTCGAGATTTTCCTTCCCTAAAGTTTAACTGCAGAAAATGATTTGATGGGGGAGGTGTCATGAAGTTGCGATCCTGGAATGCCATGTGTGTTGAATATGCATGGCTTGAACTAGGCTGCAATTTGGTGGACAGTTGATGGAGGCGGAGATATCCAGACGGATGAATATTAGAGGTTTGACTTCTCAACAGATTATTATAGTAGAATCTAAATGAGGAATGTTTGTGCAACGGAATGTTTCAGTCATACTACCGCCCTTCTTTTGTCCCCAACAACTTTCTGAAATATAAGATTTAGATATTCCCACAACTGGAATTTATTTGCGTCACCTAAGTAGGCGAATCGATAGATACATCGGGGATTAAGAAAAGTAGTTGCAACAAATAGATACATACCACCGATGTACATTGAACACAAAATATAGCCGCAGCGTTAAGGTTACAAAGGTACCAGGTACCTACGAAATGACATTTGCGGCTGCAAATGGTATTGAATCGGTACAACTGGACTAGTTCTGGATCCCCGAACTGAGCTAATAATATACCTGGGAGTTAATATCTCGATGTTACTCTGATACTTTGCATATATATTGCAAAGAAGGAAAGCAAGCAAGCCACCAATCATGTCAAAGTAGGCAAGCCCACGTTGTTGTGACGGATAACATCATGGGATGGATGAAAGTGTTGTGTTGACAGCTTTGATTGTGGGGCGGGCAAGAGCTGAAGAGACGAGACGAGACACTGACAGATGTGCGGATGCGGAAGGTAACTGTGATACTCCCAGGTTCAGCGTTGTTGTATTCTACGTCTTTAGATTATTTCCCGCACTCACTTCAACACATTTGAATATCTCTATAATCTATTACACCACTAAACCAACCGTCTTATAAAATTCTGAAATCCTACCTATGATACTTTGCCAGCATTAAGTATAAGTAACACATTCCTGATGACGGGTCATGCATGCAAAGGAAAATACCGGTCTCAAATTTCCAACTCATTCTCAAAATGAGTAGCGCCAAAAGTCAGCCGCACCGTGTATATTAGCAGAGCGGGGCGGTGGAAAGCCTTCCGGAACACCTGACAGTGGTGGCATGGGCTGATAACGGTGAAGTGTGCATGGCGCTTTAGAGTGATTTTGGGCGTAACGTGCTACTTCCACGGAGCAAATGAGTAGGCAGTCAATCAATGTGTATGTCATGGAAGGAATCGAAACGTTTATCCGACATCCAGAACCATCTTATTCTCAATCTTATTCTCAAGGCTCCAACTTTCCTTACCCGACTGTGTTGCCAGCGTGCGGAAGTGTAAATTTGGATTCCGAAGCTAGATTTCGTGAGGAGGCGTGCGCCTGGTTTCATCACTTGATGAATTGACTTCCGTTCCTCTGAATTTAGCCGGAATCATGTTGGAATGGAGGAAATCCTTCGCTAGAATGCCTGGTCACGATGAAATGGAGCTGACGCGGGTCTTTGATGGTAGGTACGGCAGCGTATATAATTGCTTGAATTACATGCTATGGATAATCACGGAATACATTGCCGACATTATGCAGGATGAGTTCTGTAACGGAACCAAGAATAGATTTGGGGTGAGAAGTGCAACAAAAGTTTGCTTGTGCTTGGTAGGCTTGGGAACTTGGGAGCTTGCCAGTAGTTTTTGGGAGTAAAGGGGGAGAATGGGTTTAAATTCGGTTAAAATGGTAAGTTGGAGATGAAGGAGGGAAGCTCCATGCCAAGTTCTCTGTGCTCAGTTCTATGTGCTCAGTTATCCTATGTTTGTTATTGTTGATAGGTAAGTGTACCCTAGGTTCAAGGTTAGAATTCGCGTTAGGACAAATTCACAGATTCTCGACGAATTCTCAAAAGTCGAGACTACGAACCAAATTTCCAATACATATTATCCCTCAACCGAGTAAATGGTTACGCATCGACACTTGACATATCGATGACTAGTCGATGATGCCAATCATGCCACCCACTAATCGTCACATAATTTCATCTCCGCGGTCAGCTTCCCTGAAAACTTTCCACTTGGACATGCAAGGCAACTTCTGACGAGGAAACTAAGAAAATCTGGAGTGGAAGATGCGGAGTATTCCTCCCTCCGCTTAAATTACCATACAACCGGACAAACTATTGAGAATGTGCTGGAATGTACCGGGAATTACGATCAAAAAACATTGAACATCGCTCGGGAAATCACCAGATCAATCACTTTATTACAACCAGGTGCAGTAATTCGAGTCCAAGCCCTTTTCAATCCATCAACAGATCATGCTAACACGCAAGGCAAGGTTCAGGGCCATATCCTCGTACCCAAGCTCCCACCTCAATCGGCAATCCCCTTCCAACTTCAAAAACTCGTCAACAAAGAACAAGACTAATGCACAAATCGATAAAGATCCGAACCGTTTGTTGCAGAGCAGTCTGAGAGCATGGGAAGTTCCAGGCTGAGCATGTGCACCTACCATGGATCAAAACATTTACGCTGCAAGTCCACAATTCTGCCAGCATGCGGCACCTGCAGGCACAAAGAGACTATTAACCGGTAGATGGCTGTTTTGGCATTAGAAAGCTTTCGGAGTGGCCGCTAAGTTCTAATTGGGAAGTTTGCATTATCAAGCGTGCTTCTTTCTACTTGTCATTGCCTCATTGCCTCATTTCCTCATCGCCCCATATTCCCCACCGCCACACCACGTGGGGATTCTGTGATGCACACTGCACTTGCACTTGCACTGCCCCGTGACGACATTCGCCTACTCTGTCTGTATACATATTACATACGCTTGCTAATGTACCGGTATACACATAGCCTCCAAAAAGCCCACAATCATCAAAGACACAGCTAGCGAATTCCTCAATCAAGGAAAAGAATCTGGAGAAAGACCGAGGTTCCCACTCCACTTATTTTCTTCCATCAACATTCGAAGCACCGTGCGGATAGATAATCAAATCCGGATCGGATCTAGGTCCTAGTAGCTCTTCATTAGCAACTTTCGTTTTAGCGTCGGGACTTTGCTTCCTTTCCTTCCGCACTGTCTTTTTTCGTAGTAACGTCTGTTATGATTTTTGCTCAGTGCTAGGCTGGTATGTAAAGAATCTGCGCTTGTTAAGCTTCGGTGCTGTGGATCTATGTACCTGGTCCTTGTATTTACTATAATATGTAGTTGAATTGACAAGCTCGTGCCGTGTGCATGGTTTTCTTATATACTAGCGCATAGTGTGTAGTGCATTTTTGATATGTGGGCTGTGTATATATAATAGTGGGTAAAAAAGGCCTGAACGCCACTAACCGAACTACTGGGATTTTGGAGGGAACTAAATTATATGCACTATTTGCCGAGGTAGAGGGGACTGGGAAAATGTTATAATGATAAAAGAATAAGTAATTGATTTATTTTATGATATATGTTTGCGTGATTGTGAAGTAAAGTACCGGCAGTGTATTTTGATATAAAAGGGGGGAAAGAGTAGCGAGCGAATGCGGAGTGTATGCTCCGATATTAGCGAAAGATCTGGGGAATTCGGATTAGAAGTGAATTGTTGTACGAGGTGATTAAATATAGTAAATATATATGTTTATTCCACATTCAAAACTAGCTTACCAACGGGGCAGAGAAAAAGAATTAGATCCGTGCCATTAGGTAGATAGGTGCCTGCCTAATTGATGGACTTACGATACAATATTAATATTCTCGTTTACTATGGTACAAGTTCCGAGTCCAACTTCCAAACAACGTGACAGCTCATGTAGCAAGACGAATTGGAGATATGGTCGGGGTGGTGACGAAGATGAAGATGCCACGATGTCCTAAAGTTAGGAGTGGGAGTTATGTTGAGATATTCTTCTTTCCTATACGGGATATAAGCTTGCATGTTCATCAATACACTTCAGCAGTCGCTGTTCGACATCACCAAGTTATGAGAGCTTGGCTTCATCCCACTTTGATGCTTGCTTGCCACCAGCAATCTTCTTCTCTGATCAGTGAAGCTGCACTGGAACAATTATATCACTAGAGTGTTCCGAAATTTCTCTCATCCCCTCAACTTCAAACTAATTCCTACACAATCTCCAATCTCGAGTCAAACACCTAACTTCACTCCCATCCCAACTTTTAGCAGTCGGAAGAACTATTTTTCCTCCCTCCGAGTTTTGTTGCACGTCTGTTGTGCTCTCCAGATTTTCCAAAAATGCCTCAAACTCGAAATTTGAAGTCTGGAATGGAATCTGGATATTCTGTGCATGGTGCTATCAAAATTTCGGGGAGTTTGGAAGATAATTGGGGGAGTGAAAATTTTGTGATTTGGGAAGGTTTTGGGAGAAAGTTTGTTTACTTTTTTTGTTTACATGAGATTGAGCCGAGGTACATATATGGGATGGAAGAATGGGGTTGACAGTGAAAAGTGAATGTGGAAAGTGAATCTGAAGAGTGTGCGGTTGTGAATCTGATAGAGAGAGGGATGTCTATTGATGATGTTTGGTGGCTTGTCGCCTGATGGAAGTGATCGTGGATGTGTTCATACTCACTGCTACTCAATGCTGAATGTGCTCTCAACAAATCATATGAAAATTAGTTAGGTAGTATAGGCATAGAGTGAATACTGGGTACAGAGGATAATGGAATTGGAGAGGATTATATTGGTATAAAGCTGATGCTACGATGAGATAGGTGTTGGACATATGATAGGATAGGGATGGATGGCACACTTAAGATGAGAATTAGTAGCAATTTTTATTACTATACATCTAACAAATATCTATAAAATGTATAAACGAAGGCTCAAGATCTCTGATCTGGTTATAGTCGCCCTCCCTATCCCTGCTCTCAAGACATTCTTAAGATACTGAGTATTAGATTACTAAAGCAGTATTCTTAAATACCTTCCGAATAAAATTCTATCGGGAAAGCTATTAGTTCTAATTAAATCTTAAAAATAACATATATTAAGCGAACATACGGCTACGAATATCAAATTCTAAATAAACTAGTAAGGGAATTCAGTATTCGGTATTCGGAATTTAGTATATAGATTAACCCCCTTCGAAACTCCTAGAAAAAGTCTGAATAGCTTCAAAATCAGAATGGTTTCGACTTTCACTATCGCGATGGATCAGTCCCTCGAGTTTGAGATTCGAATAAGGGCGGGTTGCAGTCGCATTGGGCTACCTAGATTATCTTGGTTACATTGGATTCAGATAGATACAGAATTCGGAGTTCAGAGTTTATGATTTAGAGAATGTGAATGCATTCCAAATTCTAGCTCAAAACCTAATGCACAGATTACCCTTTTAAAAACGATAGGGAATCCATCTGAATAGTTTCAAAATTCATATTCAAATTGAAAATATAACAATTATAAAGAACGTTAAGCTCTATGATAGTGTCTGATACGCTGTGCAGCATGAGTGAATGTGGAGGTCTAGCATTGGATGATAAAGATTCTGAGATTCCGATGTTGAAAGAAAGAATAGTGAAGCTTCAGTGCCGCTATTGACATAGGTCAAAATTCGGCGCCAGTTCTCGTTTTAATAATACTGAGCGCGAGACTACTCGTGTACAATCGATCAAGATATCTTGATGTGGGGTTCTATAGTATGCACTCTTGCATTTCGCTCATCTACCTCTTCCTTGGAATGCTAATAATAAATGGCCTAACCTGGCGAATTCATGGGTATCATCCTGTACAGAATCCCCTACCCAACCATACCCAAAACCTGGTCCCTCCCTTTTATGACATCTTTATACAATACTCGGTACATAGATACACCCAATATCCGTTGCGCCAATGCTAAACCAGGACTGCCAGATGGGCTAATAACACCTTTAAAGACCCAGATATAAGACCCCATACCACGATGTAAGTTTCATTCGTGCCTCAAGCTCCAATTGCTAGACAAGAATCTAGCACCATATCCAAGGCAGCTCGGTCTTGGTATTCGGCCCCTTCCCAGCCCCAGTCTTCGAAATCACTCATTGGTTCGTCGATTACGTGTCCATTGACACCATTACTCAAACCATTGACTTCGAGACCACCCATCTCAACGTCACCATCATCATCAACCTCAGTAATGATTGTTCCTTCGGGCCCAAGTCGAGAAAACTCGTTCCAGTTTTCTAGTTCGCCTTCTTGGTATCCGAACATTATTTGCTGGACAACGACTGGCATTTGTCCTAAACCACAGTCTGCAATCTCAAGCGCGGTTCGTACATCGGCCATACCGAGGGGCCCTCGTTCACTTGCTGCGCGAGCTTCTGCGGGTAACAAGCCATTTTTGTCTCGAAGGACTTCGTTGCGCATCCAGGACTCTTCCTCCTTTTCTAATTGTCTGCGATATTTGTGTGTTTGAACCCAAGAGGAACCCCCACCCGTTCCCGCACTACCTGTAGAGCCAGGCCCGTTGATTCTCGTCTTGCTGAATATCGATGATAGGACCTCCTTAATAAATGTTTCGGTCGCCACAGACATAAACTGAGCTGCATCTTGAACATGCCCATTGACTAAGCCTGTTTCATAGCATATGGGAAGCATACGCGACTCGATCGTTGTCATGTCGGGAAATTCTCCCGATTCCGAGGCTAAAGGTAAAGTATATCTCTTCCGAATTTCCAAATCCCAATCTTGCACGCATGTAAGTACTACTAAACCTTCTAGGACTGGTAGCTATTTTTGACTCACTCGTTTTGTTCAGACCCCCAGCATTAGCAGGTACAGAATCTGGCTGTCTTGCAGGCTTCGGCCGGCGATGCTCTGTAAGCATTGTCGCAAACGCATCAAATGGGTCGAACTACAAGGCAATTTAGCACGAGTCCACTATCGATTCGCAGGCGCAACATGTCAAAAAATCTCACATCATTTTGAGATAGATCCTTCAATCTTCTTCTATCACGACTCGGCAATTGCATAACCTCTGTCTTGAGTCTTTGTTCCGCCGCATCCCCACTAACTGGCTTGCTCCCAGCCCCTGTTGTCGGTTTATCATTTGCACTGACCCAGCTCGCCACGCCCTGATCAGGCATTTCACGAGTTGTGTTCGCATAGATGGCAGATATGAGTTGGTTGTGGAGATGTTCGATCTCACCAGTATTTGTTACAATAAAATGGTCAACTCGGAAGGAAAATTCAATTTGGTTCATTCGCCCTGGGAAACAAAGAATTAACATAAATTTGAACACGCGTAATCATCGCCCCTTTGACGAAACAATGACATTACATACCCAAAATAAATAAGCCAATTGATTCTTGGTATGTCCCCCAGTTCTCGCCAATGGCAGACTTGACAGCTGTATACAACGGTTCAAGGTCGATGCGCGGTGGAACATGATTGATTTTTGCAGATTTCTGAACTGGAGTTGTCGCAGTAAGTGATTTTGTAGGTAAAACAGGAGTTGGACTCTTGTTCGTCACACTAGAACGACTCAAGGCCGCTGGATCGATGTCGGGCATGATGATTGTAAGGGCTGTCCAGGTTCGCGCGAGCACGCTCTTGAGGCGCGAAAACCTTGGATTTACTATAGCCCATAAATGGAACAATAGCAGAGGAATTTAGCGACAGAATTTAAAGATGCGAATCGACAATTTGATGGTGTGGTTGATGATTGAATGATGGCAATTGTGCGCACAAAATAGAGGTGACGTTGTGAGAGTTGGATGGCCCTGGTGATAGCCTTATGTAAGAAATCTGGAGTTCGTTCTAGCCTTATTTATCAATAAACCCCCCTCAAGATTGAAGTAAATAAATTATCGCGTATGATCTTTTTTAACGCGTCCACTCCTTCAATTAACTCTCATAAAGATTATTAACGAATCTATGTTTCTCTGAAAGATAAATGGGAATCGCAGATATTCAATTATCGCAACGATGCAATCATGTCCTCACGAAGTACTCGTATCTCCACTGCTATTGATAGCTTAGTGCGCCGATTTCAGGTTGATATACCTGGAGAAGACCCTGCAGATGCGGAGGAAAGGGAAAGCTATGCTGTCGACTTTGTACGGGAGATCTTAAAGAGGTATTTGCTTTGGAGACTATGCGCGGTATGATGGAATGCTGATTTGGCAATTTATGTAGTTCAAGAACTCCGGCTGTTGTTGCAGATGTAAACCAAGCTTCAGATTTAATAAAGAAACGATTAATACAAACAAACCCGAGCCCAAATGAAGCTCTACGATTTACGAACCTTTATAGCCGACTCCTTTCTATACCGGTCATTACACAAAAATGGGCAGTGCTTTACTTTCTATACCAGCTAGGAGATCGAGAGCAGCTTAGACCTTCTGGATTGACGAGCCCTTTTATGAGTCCGATAAAAAAAAAGAAATCAAATAAAAACATCGAAGTTCAAGACACTGCGAGTGCTGCTCCTCTCAGAGACACACGTCGAAATTTCCAAACAGATGGCACTTTTGATTCCCAAAGTCAAACATCGCGAGAGGAGAGAGAATTCGACGATGCTTTTGCGCCTACCGGGTTAAAGAAATTGCCGGAACGAGAAGGGGGCCAGAGAGACAGAAGAGAAGAAGAGCAGGTGTTTGTCAAGACACCAATCAGCCAACGTGAGGGTGTCGCATTAAAGACGGCTCTGCTGGCGGAAAACTATGTCGAAATTGATCCACCGGAAACCGCATTACTGAGGGACTTACCGTTTACATTGCAAGGCCTATCTTCATCAAATTTGCCATTTGATTCTAAGTCGAGCCTCAGACTACCAGATACTTTACCCGTACCCATAATCTCGATCCTCCATACACTGGCTGAGCCATCGTTACTCTACAGAAGTCTGTCAGGGTTTGTGCAGACCAGCGACGGTGGTCTACTCGGACAAAGTCTACGAGCCGCTATTGCCGGCGAGCTTAGGTCATATCTTGGGCTTGTAGCGACGTTAGAAGGTCAAATTCGACGAGCACTTTCATCACTAGACGAAAATGAGCCTAGAGGAGGAATTGGAAAGGCCGGAGTCACTTTGAAGAGATGTGTAGTATGGACCCGAGAAGCGACGATGGGCTTGAGGTTGATGAGTTTAATAAGTGAAGAATCGAAAAGTAAAAAGGGCGGTCAACTCATTACGTTAATCCATGGATTCTCGTCGTCGCATGGGGATCCAATGGTAGGAGCTTTTGCCGAACGCTTATTGATTCATGTTACTCGGCCTTTTTACGATATGCTTCGCCATTGGATATATGACGGGGAATTATCTGATCCTTATCATGAATTTTTTGTATCAGAACAAGATCCCAATGTGATTCAAGAGGCCCAAGATGGTAGAAGTCGTGGAGGTGCTAGTAGTGTATGGGAAGACAAATACAAACTTAATGAAAATATGGTACCGAGTATCATTACTCAGGATTTTGCTCAAAAGGTCTTTCTAATCGGAAAATCTTTGAACTTCATTCGCTATGGTTGCGGAGATTCTCAATGGGTAGAAGAGTACTCAAAAGATGCTTCAAAAGAACTACGGTATGGTGACACCGCAACACTGGAGACATGGATTGATGAAGCCTATAAGACGACTATGGCTCGACTAACCCACCTAATGTCGGAGAAATTCCATCTATTCGACCATCTCAAGGCTCTCAAGAACTATATACTTCTAGGACAAGGAGATTTCATTGCTTTACTCATGGAATCTCTCGCATCAAATCTCGATCGTCCCGCCGGTGCCCAATACCGACACACTCTCACTGCTCAACTTGAGCACGCTATCCGTGGCTCTAATGCCCAATATGACTCCCCCGAAGTTCTCCGCCGTCTCGATGCTCGCATGTTGCAACTCTCACATGGTGATATAGGTTGGGATTGTTTCACCCTTGAATATAAAATCGATGCCCCTGTTGATGTCGTCGTCACCGAATGGGGCAACCGCCAATATCTCAAAGTCTTCAACTTTTTATGGCGTATTAAACGCGTCGAATTTGCCCTTTCTACCACCTGGCGCAAATGTATGACTGGCGCCCGCGGCGTCCTCCTTGGATCTCCCGATCCAGCCTTCCATCAATCGTGGAAGCAAACTCGTGGTGTCCTCGCAGAGATGATTCATTTCATCGCACAACTCCAATACTATATCCTCTTCGAGGTGATTGAGTCCTCTTGGGATGAACTTCAATCTGCGATACACAAAGATGGCTGCACACTCGATGATCTCATCAAGGCGCATACTAGATATCTCAATTCCATTACGCACAAGGGGCTGCTAGGTGCCAAGAAAAAGCATTCCAATGACCTTGATGATAATACTTTCATGGTTCAGCTAGGCGAGATTCTTAGATTAATGCTCTCATATCGTGATGCAGTTGATGGCCTCTATTCCTTCAGCGTAACCGAATACTCTAAACGTCAGAGCGCCAACTCTCCCTCCATTGTCCCACCAGGCACAACCACCTCCTCTCGGCCCGGAACTCGCTTCGACGATTATCCTCCCCCTAAATCTCCATTCGAAAACCCCAATCCTGCACTGCTAAACCTCAATCTGTCGAATATCCAAGGCGAAGAAGAAGAATTCCCCTTACTCACCGAAAGATTAAGTGGTTTGGGAATGCAGTTCAAAACCAGAATTTCACTGTTACTAGGAGATTTGGCATATCAGCCGGATACTGATATGAGGTTCTTGGGTGTGGTGATGAATTTTAATGATGTGTATACAGGTGTTAGAAAGAAGAGTAACCGAGAAAAGGAGAGGGATAAAGAAAGGGAAAGAGAAAGGGAAAAGGGAAAAGGAAAGGCCAGGGAAGGAAGATCTGGAGAGGGAAGTGTGAGAGAAAGATAATAGCGATGTTTGATATTCGGTACTAGAAATATGAGTCGATAGGTGGATAAAGTGAGGCGTATTGTATTTCCATGGACTTTTCTTGTGTGGCATCGTATGGCATGTTATGGCATAGTAGGGCAGTTTGATACGAATACTAATGACGGAAGGAAGGATGGATGGATGGATGGATGGATGGATGGAAGCAGATAGGCTGCTTGTGGCGTTGGTGTGTTGATATATGATGATGAATATACCATTAATAAACCACATCTTCGACGACATTGATGAATGGGTCACAGTCAATATTATTATTCCTCAATGTGAACTCGTTCCATTATGATATAGTGGCGCCTGCCTCTTTCCGCTCTCAGTCTATTTTACTTCATCTCATCCCATCCTGTCCCAAATATCCGTACCAATAGTATTCACCCCCCCCTCCATCTTCCATCTCTCAATTCTCATCCCCCTCGACTCAAATCCATACAATACCAAACCTATTATTGAATAGATATACATCCTATCTCATCTTATCTCATCTCATCCCATCCCATCTCACCTCACCTCATATAACATCCCACTCCTACATCCCACTCCCACATTTCACTCCCGTTTTCAAAACTCCAAATCTCACTCCCTTCCCACAATAACATACAAACAATCTAATCCAACACAACACATATAAAATCTCAAGCAGGTTCCCCTCCCATTTCCCTTCCCCTTTTCATTCCCCTCATCCTCGAAATTTAGATATTACATCAGTATCTTAGATAATCAAGCAATAATTATCCGAGGAAAATTCCATTTCTTCTTTTCTTCCTCTTCCTGTTTCTTTTTTCTCAAATATCAAACCTCAATTATTATTTATTAATTATTGATTATTAATTCCTAACTTCAATTCTACTCTATAAAGTAATCATCTCTCTTTCTATCTCTTTTTCTCTTTCTCTTCTATATTTTATAATTTATATCTTACTAAAAAAAAGAATAGAGAAGAGAAAAGATAAGGAGAAAATATATAAACATTTCAAATAAATCAAATAATCAAGAATATAGACACTCGCTTACTTATATATATATATAACATAAGATGCTATTCTACTCCGAGTCTCTAAGTATATAATACAATACAACACAATACAACATAAAAGGCGTTCTTTCCTAATCAAAGATAATGAGATTAACAAGTTTAAGAAGTTCAAGAAGAAGAATATCTTAGAACTCCAACAAGCTCGAAGTATATATTTGTACTTATATGAACAAAAGTACAATAAAGATAGAAATAGAAGAGTCCTATATAGAGGAAAATTCATGAGAGTTGTGTAAAATGTGAGGTATACTCGTATTTAAATTACAATTATTTTTATTAAAAATTAAAATAAGTAATTATCGAATGTAAAAGCAAAAGCCTAATGCAATATAAGCTGGTATCATCTCCTTCCTTCCATCCATCCATTAGTAACGCCAGACCGTCCGTCCATACCATATTATGCTGAAACGCTCGCATAGAGTTTGCTTGTACACTTCAAAGTCTTGCTGCCTAGACAATGTTCGCAGTATCGCCGTTGTGATGGCCCACACCCGCACCCACCACACCTGTGTTTACAGGTTTGCGACCAATACCAGCAGCATTAGAGTATTCCTTATTTCGGATATCTCCTCCGTGAACCATTCCCTCATTCATACCAAGACCATTATGATGACCAAACCCATGACCATGACCATGACCATGATCATATGCACCCTTACCACCAAACCCACCCGCACCATAGCCATCGGTGCCCCATCCAGCCTGTCTCGTAAACGTCGCATCCTCTAGTTCCGCACCCGCGCCCATACCCGGGAATGGAATCGAGCGGTTCAATGGGATGTGATTAGTTCTCCAGTCCCAAATCGATGCATAGACCATTCGGTACGCGGAAAAAGCCATGACGGTTCCGATGATGGCACCGGCGACACAATCATACCAATTGTGATATTCGTCGATGGTGAGTGCACCTGCGATCAGTGTGGCGCCGAGAATGGGTGCGTATATGACGATGAGTTTCCACATGGCCGGATGATAGTTTGACCAGACCTTGAGCTTGGCATTGAGATACAAGTATAAGAAAACGAAACCGGCAAAAGCAGCAGTGGAGTGGCCGGATGGGAAGGATTCGAGAGAGTCGTCGATTTCGTCTTCATCTCCAGTGCAGATTTTACGATCGTACATGATGTAGTTGAGACCATTTCCTGTTTCCTGTTGAGCAGTGACAGGGATATTGGGTTTGCAGACGGCGAGGAAATGAGGACGAAGTCCACCGATGAGCCATTTGAGAAAGACTTGGAAGACGGCGGCGGCAATGAGGGAGTAGAGGAGGCCAATTACGGCATTGTTCATGTCCCAGAAAGAGCGAACGCGGATTTGGACAATAAGGAATGCGGCGATGGGAACGAGAGATGCGAGGAGTGCGGCTTCCCAGATCGGAACGATTTCGTTGCGGAGAGGCTGGATGGATGTATGTTAAATTTTGGTTGCAATATTATCATCAATCAGTATGACAATTGATATGGAAGTTTGTACTCACGTATGCAAATTGAGGGTAGACAACCTCTCCATCTTGAAAGTAAACTGGGAAAGATCGAGATGGAGCCGGATGAGCTTCATAAACACCAAGCCCAACAGCACCCATAGCAGCCATAGTAACGATATCGAGCCAAGTAACTTTAAGCCACTGACCGAAACTTGGACGTTTACTCATTGATAGAACAGTTGGTCCTTTACCATGACGTTTTGTCTCATGAGTAGTAGCTACATTGGCTTCAGGTCCAGTTGTAACAGGCTCCTGGTGTTTGCGTGAGAACATGCCCATCTTGAATTAGATATCTATCAGTTGGTGGTATAGAACGCGTCTTCGACTTCGATCTATAGATGAATGTGAAGTTGAGAAAGTGACTCAACGAATTGAAGAGCGACGAAAACTCTAAACGATGAGAATAATTATTATTGAAGAGGAGGAAGATATCACAAGAAACGCAAGTCTTTAGCGGGAGAATATCAAACTTTAATACCTTTCCCTGAATTCACCCTTGGTGGAACTATTTAAGATTTCACCTTGGTTTTTCTTGTGATATCAAGTTACCAATAAAGGGACAACCCACGAATCCCATGAATTACCAGTTTTTTTTTTTTCCAAATTATATGTTACACCTGCAGCATCAAAATGATCCCTAACTAACTCCCAATAATGCACTAGTGGAAATAAACATGAAGAGAAGCCGCAAAGATCAGCCCACTTACCTCTTCTGATTGGTAAATCTATCCAAACCGATGATGACGTCAGCCCTAATTAGCCACACATCCCGCATTTTCGCAAAATATCTTTCTAGGAGTTGTCAAAACCGGGAAATAGTGCATTTTGAGCCACTTTCGAGATACAATATTACCTATGCCAAGGATTTTTTAAGGGGGGATTAATTCTAGAACCTAGATTTCTACCCGTTTGCTTTACTGTGCGACGATGATCTGTCTTTTGTTGTTTGGACCCTGGTGTGGTTTACTTGGCTATAGCTTCTTGGCTGTAACGGGAGCTTCCTCGTGTTGGCAAAAGCTTGCATGTTTGCGCGAATCATTGGAATTTTACATATTATGTGGAGATACTGTGATGAGATTAGATTCCACGTCACAGCAAAAGTTAAGCCGATTGAGATCTTCAAAATTGTATTGCAATTTTTTTGTTTACCTTCACTAATGAATACTTTTCCAGACTCTCAATAGAACCTATATTGATATTTAGCGCCCAAAAATGCTTTCACTTGATATCTTACTTGTACTACGCTCAAAAATCCTGCATCATCGCGAGAGGGAATATGCATAAGCGCATCGCTCACTACCCTTTCGATAAAGCGTGTTTAAGTTAACCCCGCAACATCCCAAACCTTCAAAGAAGCATCTCCACCCACCGAAGCAACCTTCTTCCCGCCATCAATCCAACGAACACCAGTAACGCCATCTTTATGCGCGTTAGGAGCCTTGACCCTCTTTCCGGGTGAGGCGAGACTCCAAACGAAGATATTAGTATCGAGACTGCCACTGACAGCCTGGGTTCCGGCCTGATTCCAATCTGCACAGAAATATTAGTTGTGCGGTGTGGAAAATTGGATTGGGCCAAAGGTCCGATTGAGCTTTGGGCATGTTATATAAGACATTGTGAAGGAAATAGATAACTCACCAATGCTGGTAACTCTTGCCGCATGGCCACTCCACCTATCCGTCTTAATTTCCCAACTAGTTGTATCATAAACATAGATCTTTCCCGACGAGTTTCCTGCTGCGAGAAGATCCCCACTAGGTGAGAATTCTAATGCGGAGATCTGGGCTAGCGAATTTGTGAGTTCTGTTTTGGGGGACAGACTGTTTCCATCAACCGTGTAGATATGCACAACGTTGCTCTCGTCTCCCACTGCTACACTGTTTTCGTTCGCTGATACAGATGTCGGTGTGAAGTCCTTTGTTATCACTGTATCCACAAGGCTATCTTTGGAGAAAATGTCGATACCGTTTGTGGTAGCAACGTATAATTTATTGCCCACGGCTGCTACTCCCTTGGGTTGTCCATTCAACTTGGCTGCCCCACCAACGAAATGGTTCCCAGGAATATCGATAGTTCGTAAAGTATCATCCCAGGCAACACTATAGGATTTATCTCCAGCGCTCGCCCAGCTTGATACTTGATTGGTATGCGAAGAGCCTTCGGTGGCAGAGCCGATACCAGTACCAACATCCCAAGAGCAGACCCGACCATCGAAACTCCCTGTCCACAATGTTTGACCTTTCTCCGTGTGGCTTGAGCCAATGGCAGTAATGGCTTTACCATGCCCCTGAACAATCCTGGTTGATCTATCCATTCCTTCGGCCAGATAGTTCAAATCTCCAGCTAGATTCAAACTGATGATCATTCCGTCACTACGAGAAGGCCATACGACACCAACCTGGTGATCAGGAATGCTGACATGTCCTTCTTCACCGAATCTCCAAGTTTGAACAACCTTACCAGCTTCAACGTCCCATAATTTAACTGTCTGGTCAGCGCTGGCCGTGACTAATCTCTTCGAGTCTTTCGCCCACGAGACGCTGAATATACTTCCTGTGTGTTCTTTCTCTCCAAAGTGTGCCGTGGTATCACCAGTCTTTCCGTCATATAATTGAATTTTGCGATCCGCACCCACACTCACTAGGTGGTTTCCGTCCGGCGAGAATCCTACCCCATAAATATAGCCTTTGTGAAGCTCTCCCAATTTAGCATTGAATTTGAAAGGGGCTCCGTGGAGGAACACCATGCTACTGTCATCCGAACCAGTAGCAGCTCTCAATGGTCGTTGCTGGCGAATTGCAACAGAATTGATGACTGCCGTGTGGCCAACGATTTCACCCACGGTATTCCCACTATCTGCAGTTATGCAAGCTCCGTAGCGTTCTCGACCATCTCCCACTGCAATTATACGTTGAGAATCTCCATCCCATGCAATATCATTGATTCTGCCGTTTATGATATGGTAATCTCCTTTGGTATTGACTCCTTCTATAGAGTCCCAGACTTTGACAGTTCCAGAGACATCACCACTAGCAATATAGTAACCGGAAGGAGAGAATCGTGCAACGGTAGTTTGGGTTGTGTGAGATGCGTATTGTTTATTTAGTGAAGGATCATCGATATTACGAACGAAGACGGACTTGCCAGACTAGAAATGAAAAGTCAGTACTTATAAATTTGGGAATAGAAATATATACGCACGGCATAAGCAATACGTTCCCCCTTTGGGTCACAACTGAGTTGTGTAGGACGACCACGATTAGTGGTGGGGGAAGCAGCAAGGATCTTGTCAATAACGATAGACATTTTGTCTTATGTGGACTTCGATACTAACCAAGTATACCTAGTATCGATAAACTCCGAAGATGTGAAAGGGAGCTTAATGAATCAAAGTAGTTTACGGAGTACAAAGGGCGGGAGGGAGGTTTACTTGTACAAGTTCACGATTTCGAGAACCTTGAGGGTACTAGTAGAGGGGTAGAGGGTAAGGAGGTAAGGAGCGACCACGATGAAACAAGGCTGAAGGGTGTAAATTAGTGGGGTTAGCCCTGCCACATTAGTTAAATGTCAGCCACAATTGGACCAGGAAAGCGCCAGCCTTATATCGAATTGGAAACAACAACACGGATTTATACTTAACAGCAATTGAACAAGATGTTTAATACATATGATCCCGATGGAGATTTGTTGCTACTTCTTACACAAGAACCAAAGCGGGAAGACACAGATGAGGGAGCAGCTTTAGGAGAATTAGCAGAACCATCACCAAAAGAAGACTACTCGGAAGGAATTCTCTCAACCAATGCACCAAGCGTTGTTGGAGAAGATGTACTCATGTTAGTCTCATCCAAACACATGAGCCTTGCTTCTCCTGTATTCAAGGCCATGCTTCAACGCAATAATTTCCCAGAAGGTCGAGAACTAGCCTCTGCTGGCAAGGTTAAGATTCCCCTTCCTGATGATGACCCTGATGCTTTTGCTATCTTGATGTGTGTTATCCATGGTCGTACCAGGAGTATTCCTCGGGACGTGGATTTAGATGTGCTGTCGAGGATCTCTACTTTGGTCGATAAGTATCAATTACATGAGGTGGTTGAAATAATGTCTGATAGATGGATATCCTTGCTTGAACCTCAATTGCTGGAGGTTCATATGGATGATTTACTTCCGTGGCTCAGTATTTCTTGGGTATTTGAAAAATCAGATATCTTCAAGGAAGTTACTAGAATTGCAGAACGACAAAGTAATGGCAAAATTGGTGAAGACCGACATGATATTCCAATTCCAAATCGAGTCGTGGGTAAGAAAGTTCTTTCTCCTGAAGTCTCGAACACATGACTGACGCTAGTGAAGATGCCATTCAAAAACGTCGATTAACCGCAATAACCGACGCATATTCTACAGTAGAAAACATAATCAATACCGGCAAACATCACTGTACCGCACCCCGTGAAGACGCTTTCGAATGTAGTGGCATGGTTCTAGGAACCCTCCTCCAAAGTTCCACAAAATTAGGCATATTCCCCGTACCAGATCTCACAGACACAGACCTCACATTTAATCATGTAATCAACCAAATTCGCAAGGTAGAAGTTGTCGCTCTTTGTGATAAGATATCACCATTCAAAAGCTATGAGTATCATCATTGGTCTACGCACGGTGTCAAACAGGCTATTGATACTGAATTGGCAAATATTGAGAAGAGATTGTGTGGATTAGAGATGGAGGATTTTCAAAAGGGGAAGAGAGTTCAGGGGGAGATCAAGCTACCGATGAGGGTGAACATGAAGTCGGATAATCTGGATATGGCACAGTTGTCCCTCCTGCCTTCTGCATAGTTTGACATTCCTGAGAGAGTACTATGGACGAGAAATTCACTCAAACACTAATTATCCACCTACACTTCACTACTGCTATCCCATTCCATTTGACTCCCATCCATTTATATCTCAACCAAATCATACCTCTTCTCAATGACTCAGTTTTCCGGACTTAAAAACATTATTAGTTCATTCAAGTGAATATACCTTGGCAGATCGCTAGGCTAATAGCTCTCGACAATTGGTACGGTGGACATTCTTGATCTAGTTGTCGCTCTTTACGACGGAGCGTAACGAATCTTACAGCAAACTACTATTATAGTCCATACAAAGGCAATGAATGATAGGAATATTTCTGTTCTAACCGTATACATAGTTTTCGGATTCAACTCTATCCCGAAAACTATGAATCCGGCAGATCGGCCCTTCGCATGGAAACTCATAGTAGTTTACTGTACAAGTCTCTACGAGACGAGGAAACCTCAGAATGATGGTAGGACTAAAATTGCTTCACAAGTCCTCAAATTCAGATTACATCTTCTCAACACCTCTAACCTCAACAACCACCAATACCATATTCATATCAATCTTAGTTCTCTTCAAAACTCCAATTCCTTTCATATTTCGCCTATGGACTACTTTGCAACGTCTCTCTGCAGCCCGCACGAATATCAATAACTGTCGGGATAACGACATACGGTACGAATGATCAATGAAGGCCGCAGCGTTTAGCCGAAGTGTATACGGTACTCGCGCTTAGCACTGAACGCTAGTCCCTCGGTACACTTATGGCATACGGTAGGAATGATCAATAAGGGCCGTAGCATTTAGCTGAAGTGCATGCCGTACTAGCGCTTAACGCCAGTTCCTCAATACATTCATAAGGCTCTTGATTTCCTGTAAGAGAATACCTTCCTTGCTAACAACAACATATCAAAGCCAAACCAAACTTTACTTCAACCTTCAATCCCCAAATTTTCCGGTTTCTCAAGATTCAGACCCTCTATCTATCAACTACTCCTAACTTCCAATCAACACCAAACATGAATCCAAGCACAATGACATCGGACGCACCCGAAGCACTTGAAGAATTGGTCTTTGACACCAAAGGCGACGTCCTCCTCATCTTAACTCGACACCCGGAGGGCAAAGAAAAAGGCAAAGACGTACCCAACGAGTCGGGATCGTCGAAAAGAAAATCGTACGCAGCCCCCAAACTCGATCTTTGAATATCCAAGCTAACAATGTTTTTTAGTCCCGACGATGTTTCCAAGAACGTTACTATGCTTGTTTCTTCAAAGCATTTAACGCTTGCATCGCCCGTCTTCGAGATCATGCTCGGTGATGGCAGATTCAAAGAAGGAGTCGAACTGCTCGCCCAGGGCAAAGTCGAGATTGAGTTGCCTGACGACGATCCCGTTGCTCTTGCAATTGTACTCAATGTCATCCACCACATAAACAAACTAGTGCCCGAGGAGATCGCTCTTCCGTTATTGACTGAAGTGGCTATTCTCACGGATAAGAACCAGTTATCCGAGACCATGCGATGGGTCTCAACCTCCTGGTTGTCTCGCCTAGATGGATGGTATAAATATAGAGGATCCCTCTACACGTTCCTCTTCATATCGTTGGCATTTCGCAATGCCCCCATGTTTGCCAATCTTACACTAGAAGCAATCTGGCTCAGCAATGAGAATTTCGGTAGTGATATAAAATCACAACATCGTCTTCCCCGCTCAATCATCAGTATGTTTAGCAAGAATGGAAGGCTGCTTCCCCCTACTAACTAAATCTCAGATGCAATTAAAAAAGCCCGTATACAAATTCCCTCCGATGTATTCGCTGCACTGCACAATTTTCTGGAACGAAAAATTGAGCTTGCATCATATTGCAACGATCAATCTGACGTATGCGGCTTCATGACCACCGGCTCCTTTCTAAAAAGTCTTGCAGTAAATCGATGTTGGCCATTTCCTTCACCGCCATATAGCGGAATAAACATCCGAGACCTGCTGAACAATATTTCCAAAATCGAGATTCTTACTTGGTGCGAAGGGGAGGATTTTGGTGACATACAGGGAGCAATAGAGCCTGGCAAGGGATGCATCAATCGGCAGATGTTTACAAAGATGGTTCGTGCACGGATCGAGGAGATCAAAGAAAATATTACGGGTCTGGATGTCGAGAACTTCCAGCGCGAAATTAGGCGAAGGGGTATCTGATTCATACCCAGTTTTGGGGTCCAGTCCACCTCAGGAATCCTGTAATGAGAGTGGCACCTGGGTTTGAATATGATTACGAATGCATATCACTAGGCTTTTACCTTGTTCGGACATTACACATGCACAAACTATGATTTTGGGAAAATATGTAACCAATGTATTCGCATTGTGCTTTACAAAGTACCGTCTCAAAAGCTATAGATTCCATGTCGTGACTTTTTTTCTTCTAGGATAAGACTGCTAGGAGCTATCATTATGAACTATATTCATCACACACAGAAAGTTTATCTCCAAAAAGAGTTACTTCTACATCCTTCACTTCATCATCAATGTGTTGAGTTCGATTCCAGAGAGGTATCTTTTACCCCGGCGAGATGTCCCAATTAACTGTAATGTTATTTTGAACCCCCATATCTACAATACCTAGGTATCCCTCCACTGTACTTATTTTCTATCTAGTACTGAAGAATTGCCTACCCACTTTTTAAGTAATCCTACCATATCTCACCATCTTGATTCCGCTTCTTCCACTTCCACTTCCACTTCCACTTCCCCCTTCATCAACTTCAGCTTCCATAATCTTCAAAACGTCCACAACGTCCATAATTTCAGCCAGTCCTTCTTTCCCCTCACATGGCTCTTCACTTTCCATTAAATAGTCCAATATCCACATATCCACTCACAGGCTTTTCTTCTTCTCCTTCTTCTCCTCCTTCTCTTTCTCTCTCTTCTCCTTCCCTTCCCTTCCCTTCCCTTCTTAATCAAAATACTCGAGTAAATCCACGCGAAACAGCCAAATTCGCCAGTACTCCATTCCATCCATTCCATCCATCCATCCACTCAAACAACATATACCTCTTATTCACCACCCTAACCCCCTAACCCCCTAACCCCCTAACCCCAATCCTATTCCTATTCCTATTCCTATCACAGTCCTATCACGCACTCCAAGATGCAACCACGCATACACATTTCATATCCCATATCCCATATCTCACATCACAAACATAGCACAACAATATACTAATCTCCTCATACAGAGTTTCTAATACGGGTACTGTATGTAGTTCAAACTATACTCGAGTATACTCGAGTATATTAACCAATCATGAGTGAGTGAGTAAATGAGTAAGTGAGTAAGTCGGTTTTGATCCATGATTGAAGCTATATTGTATATTGGATTTACTTGGAATAAGAATTGCCGTTGGGGTATGTGTGAGTACTTACTCGCTTGTGAAAGGAGAAATTTTCGAATATTGCAACCTTCAATGTCGCATATCGGATTGCTATACAGTACTCGAGTACTAGTACGGATATTTGGATATCCTGGTTTAGGAGTGAGCATACACAGTGTAAAATGAACACAATTAAGACAAGCATAGGACAATATCTCACAATATTCCCATTTGATTCTCCAATCTACAATCTAGTAAATCCCCCTTCAGGAGGTTGCAACCAATTTCTCTCATCATACACTGCCCCCTCTCCTTCGATAACATGAAATGTGTAAATAATCCTCCCCTTCGCACTCGTATTCCTTTCACTCTTATGCAATAAATTTCCATGAATCAGCACCAAATCCCCCGCCTTGACTTCCCCCAAAACATAGTTTTCCTTTTCCTTCTCCTCTCCCTCCCCCTTCCCCTCTTTCTCCCTCACCTCCAACCCCACCGGAAACCTCGCCCCCTCATTCTCCACAAACTCCGTCCCACCCCCCTCCCCCTCACTCCTCCTCACAAACCTCCTCCCCACCCCCTCCCATCGATGACTTCCCGGCCAAAACCCCAAACACCCATTCTCCCGCGTCGCATCCTCCAGCGCATACCAGAAACCCACTGCGCTCGGCGGATCCGTATATAGAAATGTGCTATCCTGATGGGGAGGGACGGCGCCTCCGATCTCCGGGTTCTTGCAGATGATCATCGATTGTAGGCATTGGGGTTGTTGGAACCCAAGGGAGTGCGCGATGAGGGAGGGGGAGTGCGTGGAGTGGGGAGAGAGGAGTGCAGCGAAAGGGGGGGAGAGCGTGTGTAGGGCGTGTCCGATTTTGTTGATAGAGAGGTGTTTGGGTTTGAGGAGGGCGCCGGTGGGGGAAAGGGCATCTGGGGTTGCGGTTAGTTGAATACTATGGTTTTACTTTATCTAGGAATTTTCAACCCTTGAGAGTTGTTGATGCAAAGTAAACGTACCCTCTTCAAAGAAAAATCGAATCTTATCACCACTCTCCAGAAAATAGCTATCCCCTACATGTTCAATATCTTCTCTTTCCCCCGTACTAAATTTCGTCATAGGGTGGTCTTCCAGCGAGAAATCATTTAGCATAGAATGTGTTTCGGAGAGGAGGGAGGAAACTGTTTCGGGGGGGAGGGCGCCTGGGATTATTAAGTAGCCATCTTTGCTAAAGGTGTCGAGTTGCTCTTTTGTGAGACCCTTAGAAACTGCAGGAGGGGGTGATTTACTAGAGGGTGACATATTTGATTGTTTGAGGGGGATGGCTATTGTTATGTGCGAGATGGGAACGTGGTAGTGAGGATTTGACATTTGAGGAGATGGATTTCCTTATCGGATAACCCCTCACTGATAAGCCGAAGCCGAATTTCGTCGGGATTGCCCGAATAACTTATTAGATGTTAAGGGCCATTCAATCAATCGGCCTTGGAGGAAGAAGTAGCAAACAAAAACATTATCCCAATAATCCAAAAGAAAAGAAAAATTCCCAATGTACCAAAAGTTTGGAGAATAACCAAAAATTCAATGCTGCCGGAGGGGTTCGAACCCTCGCATCTTTCGATAATGGTGAAATCAGCTTCTCATGAAGCTTCTTAAAACCATCGCCTTAGACCACTCGGCCACAGCAGCTTGGTTATTGATTTGTTGTTGTGAAAAGGGGCAACTATTTAATAATATATTGCAATGAAAAAGTATGTGGGGAGTCTTGTGCAAAAGAATCTGTAAACTTCGTGGCAGAAAGAACAGGGGTTGAAATTGGCGAGGCGGGGCATTAAGTGGATGCTGATTGGCACTTACAAATACCCAAAGAGCAGCATTTCTCAAGCACAGTTGCTTTTGAACTGGCACTTTTAATGCTACTTGAATATATATATATATATGATGCTTTTTCCTTTGTTCGATTAGTCCAATCGAGTAGCCATTTATACCGATTCAAGAAGGGCCATAGTTGGACTTCAAACGCAAACTCTGGGCCTCGATTCGATTTGCGCCAGCTAGTCCTGAAGCCATGAAAGAAAACCGAATCATTTGACTCTGGAAGAAATATGTCCGATTTACCCGTACAATACTCTCTGACATAGATTCTCTGCCGGGTCTGCCCTTCCCTATACAGACAACTAGTCTCTAATTCTTTGACTTTTGATCATTCCATTAAGGATTCCGATTATTCTCGAAGCCTTGAATGGAACCTTGAGAACATTCTTCGTGTAGTATTCGAAGCTTCTACATGTGGCATTTCTTGGGTTGTCAAAGATGGATATGCGGCAAGTACTCGAACCGAGGAACAATCCGTGTTGATATAGTTTTGAAATTGGCTAGCAGTTGGTCTGCTATTAGTAATGCATTTAAGATATGATCGTGAGTCTTCCTTGGTTCATTTGGCCATGTGGTGAAGGATCGTGGATATACAAAGGTCTTCCTTGACTGAGTTCCTCAGATATATAAGCTTTTGTTACCTACTGTACTACTCATGGTAGCGACAATATACATAATTCCAGTGCGGTATGCCCATTTCCTAAGTCAAGTCTTCCTTGCAGGGGTTTGAACTTTGATCTTAACGAAAGAATGTATATATGATCCAAGATCGACCATGAGCTGCTCGCGGATCGTGGCAATTGCTGTATTGTAACCTCTGCTTATACCTATTATTTGTAGTAGATGTAACATCCTATTATATATTACGAAGTTCCCCGGCCTCTTGACTGATTTTCCACTTTTCACTTTTCAAAATATGATCTAGTCCAGACATGATAAAAGCTTTCTCGGCGAATTCCACTTGTGTGTATTGTAGCAGTACTCTTTAGCGAAAAGATGGTTCATTCAGATCATCCTCATTGGGATACCGTCCTTAAGTCTCCATCTTCACAGGTTCTCGCGGCGCTCTCAGCCTTGAGTCATTGACTCCTCCCCCAGGAATTAAATCCAATTTCATCAATCCGTACAGTAAGGGTTATGTTCTTGTCATTGTTAGTTCTATATTGGCTGATCTGATGACAATATGTTATGCTATTCGAGTCTATACAAAAGTAATGATTGTGAGGAAGGCACAGTGCAGTGATTGTTAGTTAGCACTTTGCTCTGTGTTAGGTTCAATCAAAACTGATATTGAAACTATCATCTACAATGGACTTGCCAATACTAGCTTTGGTCTAAATCTGTATCTGTGTTCCTGCATTCAACAACGAAGCCTTGACCTTTACGCTCGCCATGACCGGTCTCCCCCCTATCAATATCCTAGCCAGTACAGACCTTGAAAACCCCCTACAGAATAATGAAAAGCATGAATGGCGCAAAATACTTCTGAGAAGTGAAGGCACCCACCCAACCGTTTCTCCTGACATTGTTGGATACCCAGAGATTCTTCACCGAATAGGTTTTTATGATATCAAGATCCACTTTTGTTTTTGTTCAAATAAGATTGAACGTGAACGATAATGAAGCAAGTAAACGTTGATTGCCAAGGAAAGCGACATATCAAAAATATTCGAGGTACAAGGAAATTTTACTGCAAAAGAAACTGCGAAGAAGTAGTGATGCCATAGGAAAAGGTGATTGGAATGATAAAAGTTCTGTAGTTGTAAAGACTGAGAGTTATAGGACAGTGGAGGTTGCCGAGGATAAGATTGCTGCAGGAAGGATGAAAGTCACTATCCTGTTCTCCAACATGGGCCGTGTCGGTCGACATCAATCACGCAGTCTCTCGTCGCCTAGTACTGTACAATAAGGTGTTAGTGGTGTTTGTATACGGTAACGAGAAAACGGTGATGAAATACCTCCTGCCTCGTTATCAGTTCAGTCCGCCGCCCTTCTTCAAAAACCACTATCATCATGACGTTGATATTCATGATGATCTAGAGATTCATAATACTCTTTCACGTTCATGAAAACCCCATTTTCGACATCCAACTCCTCCACAAATTCCCTTGTGTTAATCGTCCATCCATGGCTCTCCATTTCCTTTCGTATCAAAGCACTCGGGCCCTCCTTGTAAACCTCGACGATAATATCTTGTAGGGATGCAATGCCTCTGAAGTGTGCATCGGCCAGCGCCAAGGCCCCCGCACCAATATTGAAATTATCAAACTTAGCGAACCTATGCTCCATCTCAACGGTAGTTTCTAGAGACGTTTGAAGCGTCTGTATATTGGTGCAGTCACTCTGTATTTTCGCGAGCAGCTGAGAGCTGGGATCCCGAAGGGTAGTGCCATGAAGAATCCGATAATCGAATCTAGGAAAGTCGATACATATGTATAGGATGGAACTTGCATTGTTACGGCCAATCTTCTCGAAGAATGACTCAGAGCTGTCGTATAGGGTAAAGCGATTCTGTGCATAGAGTATAAAGCTGGCTTCGCTATGAATAATCTTGTTTGCGCGGAGGAGCCCCGGAGTAAAATCTTGGAGCTTCTGAGGTGTTAAATGATTGTTCATTCTGATGGATTCTTCGAATACTAAGAGTAGCTCATATATGCTGTTGCGGAGTTCTCTGGGAAGGCTGAGGAAGTTGGTCGGCATGTTGGTGGTGGATTATTGGTGTCTTCTCCGTTCACTGTACTCTAGTAAGATATCTATCTACCTGATTGATGTCAGATATGTTATCACTAGTACTAATAGATTTCGGAGCTGGAATGAAAAGAAAAATGATTCAAAAGCTTTTGATCCATCTGCATTCTTGTCATAGTCATATCTAGAAATATCTAATCACAAACAACCACTATTAATAAGGTGACACATCAACCTCGTGACGACGAAGCAAACAAGGCTGCCAGAAATAAGCAAGATACTGTCGGTCAAGCTGCAATTGGTAGGGATTCTGCGCCTGCTAGAAGAAGTTAGATCGTATTAGCCAGTTTAACATCTTGTACAACCAACCTCATTTTCCTAGTTCCTAGGCGCACTCGTGACCGGGAGAATAAACCAAATCATCAAATCCGCTAAAGTGGCAGAGAAGATACAACATTCAATCAAATCGATTCTAGTATTTTGACCTTGAAATCAAACTTCATGATATATCAAAACCCAAAAGGTACTCTTGCTAATATCCACAAGCCTCAACCCAAAACAACACTTAGAAAAGTAGATGTCGAATTTCCGTCAAAAGGTACGCATCTGATCTCCGGGTCGCAACTCGCGAGACTCTCGCCCTGCCTTGCCCATGCCCCTGCCCCTAACCTCGCACAACTTCACAGCATCACAGCATAGATTAAAGTTACACACCAACGTCACCCATCCCTAACCTCTCCCTCTCATTTTCTACCCACCACCAAGTACATGTAACAACCTACCGGTCGGTACATGTACCAACCTCCATGAATTTTCCCGTACACCTCGGGACTCTTCTCCCTCTTCCATTCCCCTTATCTTATCCCATCTTCCCGTTATCGTGATTCGTGACCGAAAGCTAGCGAGCCAGAGATAGATACCAACACATATCCCGTTCCGTAGCCGTTGGGGAGTGTTACTTACCTGTCTACCCACCTCCCTTCCTACTTTACCAATCTCTGCGGTATCTAAAACGAGTGCCGAGGGGCGGATACTTCTATTGTGCTGCAAACATGTTAATGAGACAATAGACAGTTACTTTAGGGAAGGACCGGAGTTATTATCTTCATCATATTAGTTTTACAAATCATTGACCTACAATCAATCCCATTGATTCCTCAGATTAGTAGTAACGTTGTATGGTGATCGGCGGGAAGCTGCATACGTTAGTGATTTCTTTAGATAAGCCTCGGCGCCATCAGAGATCCATTGCAAAAGATTGAAGTAAAACTAAGAGCAGAGCTTGAAGCATGCTTTCATTAGCCTAACTCCTAATTTCTGACCACTAGCTCAAATTAATTAAATCCAATCCAATCCAATCCATCAGTCGTGTACGCATTAATTCATACAACCGCTCCCAAAATGCTCCAAATGCAGAAGAATCACCCATATAAAAGCTTCCTGTAAGAGACGGACCACTCCATATTATTGCCAGAAGTATAGAGCGCCAAGAGTAGTAGAATCGAAACGTTGCAACCATATTATTGTAGTATGACTTCGTAGTAGAATTATCCGGAGATTCCTATGTGGCGTTCACTTGGTATAAGTTCGTAGCCATCTTCGGGGGCGAAGGCAAATGCGGAGAGGTTGATACATCCAGCCGACACAATCGAGATGCACCAACTAACAGTGCATAGGATCCATCCCTTATCCAGCTTCCAGCCGGGAAAGAATTGTTCATCGTGGTCATATAGATATGCCTATCAAGTGTCAGTATTATCTCGCCTCTAATCCCTATTTCTACTACACCAAACACAACATACAACAATACTCATACTAGCCGCTTGAACCACACCCACCAACACCAGCATGAAAACCAATATCTTCCAGCCCGTCTCTCTCTTCTGCTTGCCACCTAGCAGGACAACCACATACGCCACCAACGTAACCATCTCTACCACAGCTGCGAAAGACATCAAGAACCCCACAGATCGCCACATCGAACAGAATCCCCTATCTGGCCCCTCACAGTCTTCCAGTGTAGGGAAATGAGAAGAGTGGCCTGTGAGCGAACTATAGCTACGATGGAGTCCTATCGTTTTTGTTATATGGTGTCCGCTCGGTGTCGTTACGTCCCATGTAATCCAATTGGGTATAAATATTGATATGAAGGTCATTGTTGTCGCTATACATATTAAGTGATCAGCTATCATCCTATCTTATTTTGGTAAAGAAGACGAGAGAAACTCCATGGCTAGCTAGACTTCAGAGACAAGAATTGCTATAGAGAATAACATACCAGCGACAAAAGCCGCGAGAGCAAAACTATAAACAATAACTCTCGTCATTGTGATGTAAAAGTACCCAAGATTACTTTCGCAACCTTCCTAAATTCCACCTCTCCTTCAGTCCAAATGTATGTTCCAGCCTCGACTTCAGGTATTATATATCATCAAAGGACTCGTCTAATGTTGAAGAGGTATCAAGATAAGAGACAGCAAAAGATTCTCCGATAAATTGGGGGTGAGGGGTTCGAGTCGTTTAAGTCGTTGAATACAAATCAAATTTGGTCTTAGAGATGCAATGCACGAACGGTGGCCTGCCTAATCGAGTGATTCGCTGATATTAGATACTATATCCTCGAGACTCGAGACTCGAGTATATCGCTCAACATCCAAGAAGTGGCGGTGAATGTTTTAATATCGAAGAAATACCCGGTTCCCCTAATTATTTTATCCCTCATTTAAATCTCAAAGTGTGAAGAAGATGGTGTTGTACTTGTACATATTTCGGTGTTGAAACTGGGGGATAAAATGACGTTGGGGTTATCTCTGGTATCATATTACCGTAAAATAAGTGGTGTTTACAGTATAATGCACGATTATATAAAATCTACCAATCAGAACTCGGGGAGTGTTTATATACTGCCCTACCCCGCATACCTCTGATTGAATAGTTTATAGATTTTGAGCTTATGTAATCACCGAGTGGTCTGAGGATGAGATAAGTGGATAAGTTGGGGGAGTTAAAAGGACCCCTTCAAAGAATTTCATCACGAGGACCGATTTAGATATCATTGCATATGAGGCGTAAAAACGTAAAAACTTGTATCACAAAATGACAAAGTTACTGATAAGAAGCATTAATAGCATAATGCTTGAGATAAACGGTATTTTGATGCTATTGACTCTTCATTTGGGTATCTCAGTTTATAGTATCATACCGGTATGGTGATTGAACTGTTACCACTAATAGACTTGGTCACCATGTATTACCCTTTTAATCAAGCTTTATAGGCCGACCAAAAGGAGAACAAGAATCGATTTGTGCACTTCCATTCCGTCAACTGGCTCATCGATTATCCAGTTGATGTTGGGTAGGCACAGGACAATGAAGTGAGCGATTCGTAAGTCCCCAATTAACAATAGCTCTCAGACCATGCTTCCATTACCCATCGCCGTGAGAGATCGTACGTGATGCATACTTCTTATTCACTATTGAATGCCGTCCTCACTGTCCTCACTCTCACTGCTGCTTGACCCGTCTTCACTGGATGAACCCTCATCATCACTACCCGAACCAGACGAACTGCTAGATGAACTGGAAGATGATTCATTTGTTTTGTCACCATTGGCAGTCGATTCGTCCTCGGAGCTGCTGTCGTCCGAGTCACTACTCGAGTCCGAGTCAGAGGAGCTCGAATCATCAGCGGCAAGTGTCCGTTGCTTTCTCTTTCTTCCGATCTTTTGAGTGATATCATCGTTTAATCGCAATCGTGGTTCTCCGTCCGTGACCATAGATTCCGTTTCTGTAGTTTGCGTATCAGTTGTCTCTTCTGAGGACGAGGAGCTCAATTCGGCAAGAATTTGTTCGGCTCTCATTCTTTTGGCCATTCTCGGAGCCATTGCTGCGTCTGACAGCCCCATAAGAACACCTTCCTCATACCCTATCTGAGATGATGCGCCGGCAGCAGTCATTGACGCAACATACTCATTCATAGCAATGTCGTATTCCCTTTGTCGTTTATTACTTTCCGACATCGTTGCTGGAAATCCCGAAGCGTCGGACTCTCGATCTTTCACCTTGACGGCCAACGCCTCGTCTCGAAGTCTTCTTCTGACCCCTCCTTGCAAGCCTCTTACGTACTCGTAGAGGAGATAAGCGTGGTCGGAAGGAACAACCTCGACGTCGAAAGCGTGTTTCAAAAGATGGTTTTGATGGTTCTTATTGAACTTCCAAGTCTCCCTCGATTCGTGATACTGTCTTAGATAGGCTAAAAATGGACGTGGGGCGGCGGTGGGTTTCGAGACTTTCGACTTCTTTACTGACTTCTGAGGCTTCGAATCCTTCTCAGTCGTACCATTTTGTGCTTTGTCTTCTGGTTTTGGCTTCTTGACTCTTTTGACCCTCCGTTCCTTCTCTGGAAGTGTGGTATCGAACTGTTCTTCGACTATATTTTGTGCGGGAGTTTCAAGAGCTTCAGTCGTCGAAGGACCGTAGAAAAAGTCGTCTTGGGCCTTTTGATCGGCTACCCAACTCAAGTATAACTGTTTTATACTATCGCCATCTTGTGATTTTGTCTCTGGGGTGAATGTAACTGATTTCTTATTGCTAGATTTAGGTGTAGTAATTGAATCGGGAGCGACGGGCCGTTGTAGTTCAGAGATAGGATAAGAGTTGAGATTTCTCGGCTTTTTCGAAGACGTTTCGTGCTCTGACTCGATATCTCTCGGTCTTTTCCTATTGACGATCTCGATCTCTCTAAGAGGTTCGGTAATTGAAGCTTGAGAATTGGAATCTGAGGAATCTTGGGCCGATTTCAACTTCAAGCCTAATCGTTTCCATGAGGGGATTCGTGGCACACCTCCACTCGTGGAAGTTGGAGGTGTCATGGCAAAGAACCTGAGAAATGTAAGAGTCTGCTAATCTGCTGCGTGATTTGAAGTTTAGACTTCGTGAGGTACGCCTTGATAGTAGATTCAAAAAAACCAAAGATTGAAGCTTAAATTGATGTGATGTGAAGGACCGCAAGTAACTTTTTTTTCTTGATAAGATTTCCCGCCGCTTTAATTCCCGGCGCTAAACTATTTTGATCTAACCTTAAGTCATTCCAGGCTTCATGCTCCGCGTGTAAAGGTTAGATAGCTACATGACAACTTTGAAGCTTCATAAACACCCCTCAACATCATAATTCCTCACCCCCAAAAGTACCATACTTGTTGATTAAAATCTGCGGTCGCTCATAATTGCAAGATACCCCATTCTTCAAATTTAGATACCCAGCCAACTTCTTCATAATGTCGGGTACGTTTATACTGGCGCGCCCACTTCTCGACAAGCTCCTCAAGCTCCTCAAGAAGCTCAAGCTAACAGTTCAAAATAGGTAGCGCAGGTTATGACAGACATATTACGATCTTTTCTGATCAAGGAAGATTATACCAAGTTGGTACGCAGACGCAGACGCAAATAGAACCGATAAAGCAATGGGATTCGTAGGATCTTCAGCTTTATTGATCTATCGAGACCCCAATCCAAGACAACATACAATGATATTATACTGACTGCTCTTACGAGGATAGAGTATGCTTTCAAAGCTATTACTGCTGCGAACATCATGTCCGTAGGCATTCGAGGAAAGGATTGTGCCGTTGTTTTGTCTCAAAAGAAGGTCCCCGTGCGTTACACTGTTCGGAATTCTATTTCAAGTTCAATACTAATATATTGGTGGTCCATATAGGATAAGCTCATCGATCCATCATCCGTCTCCCATATCTTCCAATTGTCGCCATCCGTAGGATGCGTCATGACAGGTTCTATCGCAGATGCAAGAGCCTCCGTTCAGAGAGCTATTGGCGAGGCTGCCGAATTCAGATATAAGTTTGGATACGAGATGCCGTGTGATGCCCTGGCAAAGAGGATCGCCAATATTAGCCAAGTCTATACTCAAAGAGTAAGCTTACTTAAGAGGACCTCCGTCGGGTTTTCGTATGGCACTGTATCTTTATCTTGCTAACCTAACTTTCTTTTAGGCATACATGAGACCGTATGGTGTTGCAACTACGTTAATATCGTTGGATTCCGAGTTTGGTCCTCAACTGTACAAATGTGACCCGGCTGGCTACTACACTGGTTACAAAGGAACGGCTTCGGGCCCGAAACAGCAGGAGGCTTTCAATCATTTGGAGAAGAAGCTCAAGAACAAGGATTGTGCAGAAGGTAGCTGGGAAGATGTAGTAGAATTAGGCATCACAACTTTGAGCACAGTTCTCAGCGTTGATTTCAAGAAAGGCGAATTGGAGATTGGTATTGTTGGGGGCCCAAGAAAGGACGGAAAGGAGGGTACAGATCCGGGCTTCAGGGCTTTGACAGAAGAGGAGATTGATGAGAGGTTACAGGCAATTGCAGAGAAAGACTAGGAAGTTGTCGATCATGAGTACAGAGATGAGGCAAGATATCCAGAAGAGGCAATTATGAAATGCGTTCGGTAATACCGGCGAATGACTGATCAAGAAACTATTGCCATGAAACTTAGTTTGTGATAATAATTGTATTCTACAACGAAGGAGCGTAGGCGAGAAAGCCACATCTATTTTGTCATCTCGTCGATCAGGCGCAACAATTTGTACTGGGAGGAAAGGGAAACAACGAAACAACCCTACGAAGAAAAGACAGCCTTGTTGTGGCTTGACCACTGACAATGTTAGACTGCAAAATATAGGCGATCGACCTCGGTATCTATTACCTAGGTAGGTAGGTACTCTGATGTGTGCTGTGATGATATTAGATGATATTAGATGATCTGACTAATCTGACTACCTAGTACCCAATAACATAACTTCAATAGATTCAGATCCAGGAAAACATAAACTTTCTTTACTGCGACATCAACCGATCTGGCATACGCAGCCCTACGCAGGAGATGGTTTGGGAAATCAATGTCATTCATCGAATCGTTAATTCATCTCACATCTCAAACAAAGTATAGGACAGGGAACAGTAAATATAGAGTATTGGGAATTTGAGATCCAAGAAGAGTAATGGAGGTGTGGTGGGGTCCCAAGTAGGTGGGATTGGTTTATTGGGTTTACCAAGTTACGGATGTGGACATATTGAGATGCGGTGATGAATAATATCCGCCAAAGAAATCATCTCATAGGACTGGGTAAAGATTGTATGTTCTTGAATGATCTACTGAAGTTTGTATCAGGCCTCAGGAGATTTTTCCGGGTATAGGATGATATGGTTGGTACCTGCTTGGGCGCAGTCACCGCTTGTCCAATGTGAGTGAGATGCCATCTACAACCTCAGCTGTAGCGATGTTGTGACCTCGATCAGAAGGTGCCTATTGGTTACAAATCAGATGGCAATACGCATTTTGAGCCTTGAACTTACATGGTTTTCACTCTGATGGCTTTTTTCCGAGATTGTGAGTGGATTAGATGGACTGATGGGTCACTAGGTTTGAAGGCTGAACACTATCCCTGTTCCCACGCGAGCAGCACTTCAAGGTACCGAGGTGTAGCGCATCAATATTTTTTACCAAGAAAACTAAAAGGAATCCAAACCATTATCCAAATACTCCTGCGCCCACACCTACATAGATTTGACTGTACATCACACAGGGGACCCATATCTATTACCCACAACCTCTCTTTCATCTCATCCTCCCATCATCCTCCACCACTCGTTTCCACGTTCCAATCCCTACCATCTACTTCCACCTTCCTCTAAGAATCTTATATACACCCATTACACAATACTATCCCCAAACCCGTCTCGGGTCATCAAATCTGAACCCTTGAACATATCGCAAATCACTGCCGTCATGCATATCTAGAGGGTACTACAATAGCTTAGTATCCTTGCATCCTTACATCCTTACAGCTCAGTAGGGTTTAAACTAGCTTTGAGCTCGTCACTCCCGTATCGTTAACGATCGGACTTTGTTGTGGGGCACAAATGGCTTTCTGTACTGTGAGAGTACCTCAATGGTATCTAATATTTTCAATGGAATCAAAGAATTGGCTTTGCCTGGCTGAGGTATCCTCCCGTTAGCCAGCCACGTTGAGACTCAAAGTGGATGATCAATATCCAGAATCAACGTCAAGTCCAGTCAAGTAGGATTTGAAAAGCTTCATAAACGGTCGAGATGACTTCATTTTTTCAAGACATCAACGGCACAGTCTTTCATTCAGTTTCCTTCCTCATTCATCTCCACGCCTCCACTTCCTTCCAATTAGCAAGTCATTGCAGTGTTATCTTCCCGTTATTTGAAGTTACAACAATCTCAAACACACAAATCTACATACACAATGGCTGACGGACGTAAGTCAATTGATGTTCCTACCACACAAGACTGTTACTTGTTCTCGTCCCTATAGTGCATTCGGGACGGATGAGACTCAATTGACTTCAACGGCTAACACAATCACTAGTAAACGATCAAAGAACTGCTCGGGTAGCAGATCTTCTCTCAGACTTCCGCACTCTTCAATACTACATCGCCGCTGCTCCTACTGACCCATCAAACATTGAGGATTACTATACGGAAGGATATGCCGCTCTTCGTCAATGTTCCCTTGATGGCCAGCATATCCTGAATTGTGCTGCTGAGACTCGAGTTCCACGTGTTCGAGGTGGTGCAGATGAGCAAGCTAAAGCGGAATTGCAACAGTATGTCCATCCTCACTTCTAAATTGCACAGTATCTACAATTGGATCTTCTTATGATTTTCATTACTAATAGCAAGAAGGGTACTCCTTGACGCCTTTTCCCGCCGTCACGAGGCTCAGAAGATCTACCTCCGTCAAGGCGCTGCACAGCGTTGGATCAGTTACAGAGATGAAATCTTGCAAGGCCAGAGACCTCATACCGGGCACACTGATCAATTGAACGTATGCGATATGCAACTTCGAGCAGTAAGTCAGAAAGATTTTCTTCTTCACTCTGAGCCGCCGGGCCGTCTCCACTTCCAGATCTTTGGCGAACGAGCAAGGATCCTGCCAACTTTCGATATTTTGATATGATACTATTGATTTAAAATGTGATGATTACTGATCTGGGAAACAGGAATTGGTATCGATCGCGGACGAGGCCATATACTCGGATCTGAGATCGTCTGATTATAGGATGGGGCGCTGGACGCAGGAAGATCCGAGCTTGAGACATGTGCAGAGATGGGTTAGGGCTAGACGTTGAGCTGTCAGTGTCAGGTGGTCGGAATTGAAACACGTGGACACGGGAAGAAGTAGATGTGACTACCGAGTTTGAGTCGGTTATGTGAAAGGGGAAGGTGGACGGGGTGAATTGATTGACTGGAGGGTTGTAATACTATTTGTTGCACGGGTATTTCAGGGGTGGGAGATGGAGAATGGTTTGGGTAATGTTTGATGACTTTATTGAGTCTGGATTGGATTGTTTGGGACGATGGGCTGGATGGATGGCATGGTTTGGGATTCCCGTGCACACAAAATGGATTGGCGGTTGGGCATGGGATGGCGTACTTGTTTGGTTTTCTCCTGGCCCTGGTGGTTAGGGTTTTTTTGGTCACTTACTTACTGGGGATGCGGAGTTAGATGAGAGATGATCCGATTTAGAGCATAGAGCTGCGCTAGTGTGTCTAATATTAATCTTTAAATCAAACTATTGAAAGGTGATATCGACTTTCCAAGTAATGATCAATAGCGTTGACCTCTCCGACCTGTGAGTATTCAATGTTATGAACCCTACCTACTGAAGTAATATCAATAGCATCGGTTTCTCCAACCTGTGAGTATCCAATATTGTGAATCATACTGTACTCTTTACGTTAATCTGGAAGCAAAGAAAATATACCAAAGCCTCCTCGTACGGCGGTAAAATTAAATAAATATCCAATTTCCTAGAACCTTACCTGATACATTTCTTCCTTTATATCCAATCCTTCCATTGAAAATAGAACCACCCCACTCCCGAAAGCATGATCCAAAAATAACCAAAGGAAGGCTCATCGCGTCTTACTATGCACGCAAAGAGCGATGCCACATAAGGATAAAGTCATTCCGATCCAGGTATCTATCGATATTTCAGTTCTCGTACTCGTACTCGGTGCCTCACACTTCCAAGTCTTTGAGCTCTGATCAATAATGTTGATGAGGGAAGGCAAAGGGAAGGTAATAGGGGAAAATGATGAGAGAATTTACCACGACTGATGACTTTTCTTTCGACCCACCATTCTCCTATTACTGTGAAAAGAAAAGCGAGGGAATTGGTGATGGGGACTGTTAATGAGAGCTCTATATATATCATCAGCATCATCTACGCCATCACTCACACCACTTGCCAATCTTCTCCCCCAAAGTCACCCCCAAAAATCACCTCAAACATAAAGAAATCAAACTCACCAGCCTGACCAATCAGCAAAAAAAACCAAATACTCCCCGTCAAATTCACCACCAACGGAATGGCATATCTAGGATTTTTCAAAAGATCCACGACTCCGAAAAATGCGCCATACAACTTCGATTTAAAATATGATTGGGTGACAGCGTGAGATGAGAGAATGGGGTGAGTGGGAGGTTGATGAGTTCGTGCGGCGGCTCGGATGAAGGGGGTGGTGAAGCCCCAGGCGATGCCGATGAGTAGGAAGCCGATTATGTAGCGGAGGATTGAAGGAGCGGATGTGTCGGGTGGGGTGGAGGGAATTGGGTCGGATAGGAGGGTGGGGATGGGGGAGGGGGAGGGCGCGATGGAATACATGGTGCGGTGTATTGATGTTAGGGCGGAGAAGTGGGTGGTGGAGAGATTAATTAGGGTGTTTGAGGTTGGAGGTGTGATGAATAAGAGAGTTGGTGCTTTAATTAAAGTTGATATCGTATGGATAAGATAAGGTAAGCTAAGCTTAGGTTTCAATACGCCGCCATTGGGGAATATCCGAGAATAGATCAAAAGCGGCGTTCAATAAATAGGCCTTGCCCAGCTTTCTTCAACAGCAACAACAACAACAACAATAACAACAACAACAATAATAACGGATGGAAACCCTCCACCTCATCTTCTCCTAACTAAGACTAGATAACCACTGAGGTTCATGAATTAGATCATAGAGCTAGAACGTTGGTACCTGCATCAAAAGACTCCACCATATAAATATTTCGCCATATCTGACTTTTATCGAACTTGGGGCCCCGGCTTATTAGTCATTTCCAGAAGAAGGTTGTTTTTGGTGAAAGCCACTCCACTTCAGCCACTTTTAGATGTTCGTAACGCTGTAAACAAATCATTTCTATTTTTGTTTTCCTCCCTTTCGTTTTGGACCTGGACGGGCTGTATCTAAACAAGGATTATATTATAATGATATTCCCTGACAAGGTTTAAATTATGTACATACATACAAACCAAGGGTCCCATTTTCGTCATCAATGCGATATTTGAGACTTTGATGGGAGAGTGAAGTGAAACAAACTACGAAAAGCTACTACAGTACTGCCGGTATCTAGGTGATTCACCCGATGTAAACAAAAACAATGGAAATTCAAATAGACATCTGATGAAAGATTCAATACGTTCCTAATTAACTAATCCCTTTTGTTTCTTAACGAGGTTGAACAAGGATCAAACACCAGCCTTCGCCATTCTTTCTCCACGAATTCAGCCACTCTCTTTACGACTTCTCACACTTCTGCACTGATGAGAGGGAAAACACTTTGAACAACCCTTTGAATCTATCCACTGTAGACCCGCTTCATCCCAAACGAAACGGGCAAAACCTCTTCTTCCTCAAATCAATTCTTCGAGATTTCTGGATCCCCATCAATTCACGATTTATGCTGCATGCCATGGTCTGAGATGCTTGGGTTCTAACGCGAAATCGTACATACTCGGCGTTGGCTTTGGAATATCAGTAGAGGAAATTCCAGTAACAATGCTCAGCTAGAGCTGGCGAGGGAGAAAGAAGAAAGAAAAGCAAGAAACAAACTACTACACATATCTCGAGACCGAGACCGAGACCAATATTACGACTAGGACACGATCCGCGACCTCGACCTCGAGAATTATTTTAACACACGACCATTGGATTATACATATAATCTTACTTTCTTTTAACATACCTACCCTCGTTTCTTCAATATGGCGATGAAACCCAAAATGGCGGGCATGCATACTGCTGGAATCTTTTCAGATATGACTGTTGACGGTCCGATAATTGGTACTCTGGTTGTAATCGTTGATCGAGCAAAGAACTTACCGAATAGAAAGACAATTGGAAAGCAAGATCCTTATTGTGCTGCTCGGCTGGGCAAGGAAGCAAAGAAAACAGAGACGGACAAGAGAGGTGGACAAACTCCTCGATGGTGAGTACTCAATTGGGAGTCTATGCTAGGATTCTGCTAACGAGGCTATGTAGGGATCAAGAGCTACGATTTACAGTCCACGATTCGCCGGATTATTATCAATTGAAGATATCAGTATTCAACGACGACAAGAGAACGGATTTGATAGGAGAGACTTGGGTTAATCTGCAAGATGTTATCATTACAGGAGGTGGGCAAAGTGATGTGTGGCATAATTTAAGCTTCAAAGGGAAATATGCGGGAGAGATCAGGGTTGAGATCACATATTATGATAAACGGCCTAAACCAGAGAAGCCAGAGAAGAAAGAACCCAAACAGAGCCCGTCGACAATTACTCCTTCTACATCTGCGCAATCAATAACAGAATTTGGAAGTGTGAGTGGAAGTGGGAGTGCGAGAGAAGGGGTTGGCGGACCAAGACAACTGGGTGTGAAACCTGTTATTAAAAGACGACCCCTACCATCTGATCCAATTACTGGGGCTCCAGCGCAACCACCTGTCGCAGCTCCTTCACCAGCTCCCGTGCCTGCCGAACTTTTTCATACTCCTCCGCGAGGATATCAAGCCCCATCTGTAGTCGATCATGTGCAGATGACCCCTTCTCGTGGGTATAGAGACTCTCCTTCTGCGATACCAGATCATGTTCAAACGCCACCTCGAGGCTACCAAAACTCACCGACAGCAATACCGGACCACATTCAGACATCACCGCAGGGATATCAAATGTCTTCAAACGGTATGCCAGATCATGTCCCTCGAGGATACGCGAACCCACCAGTAATACAGGATCAACCTTTGCCACGGGGGTATCCAAGTCCTGCTGCCGTTTCTGAACCAATGCAAGCGCAGCGTGGATATCACAGTCCTACTCTCGCTCAGGAACACGTACAAACGCCCCCGCGTGCATACCAGAATGGGTTCATTCCGGATCAATCGCCTTTGCAAAGAGTGGAGTATAATACACCCCCAGGCCGATATAATCAGCCCCAAGGCTACGATGTAAGTCCAGGATCGACGTCATATGGAGCACCCCAGGACATGATAGTTGCGGCACCACCAAGTTCACAACCAATGCGAAATAATGATAGATATGAAATATACGACCCAATGTCCAGCAATGATTATGAACGCGGTCACGATATGAATCAATACCCACCACAGGAAGAGGATTCTCGCGATAGATACGGCGGACCTCGTATGCTCACTTATGAGCCTCAGCAGCCAGATCCATATGATCTTCCAATGAGTCTTGGTCCTCCACCACCACCTCCGGCCCATGCAAGTAAGCACGTGAGCTCGGTACCACCTATTGCGCAAACCAAGGCAATTCATGGTCGTCCAGTCAGCAGGGGAAATTCAAACCCTTACAATACTTCATTGGATGATATGCATCGCAATTCAATGCCTGCATATACACAACCCACTCCAGCTTATCAAGCCTATAGTCCACCAAAGAACGATGATCAATTTCGAAGGTCGGGGAATGGAAACTCTTACCAACCTCGACAAAATTCTTATGATTCTAGAGATTTGAGGTATAACCCCAGTCATGATGACATGCAGCCGACGGTCGAGGATGCCCCACCCACACCGGCACCAGGACTAGGTAGTTACAAGGCTATGCCACATAGAGGCAGTGCACCCAGTGCCATGCAATATCAGACTGATGAGATGTATGATCATGTACCAGCGCCATTGAATTTGAGGCATCGACCTAGCGGGAATAGCGTCTCAACAACTGCTCCTAGTCATCAGTATTCGAACAGCTCAGGTGGTTATCCGGCATCTAGCTCTATGTCTTCAATCAGGGACAGCGCTTCCATAACCTCGAGAAATTCTTATGGACAACTTCCCTCATCTCGTCAAGATAGAAGCCAGTCTTTAGGTTTGCAAAGTACTAATGGTGATTATGGCTTACCTGAGATGCCACCAACTTTGGTACCGGGAATGGATCCAATCATTGCCAAGGAAATCTCGGATCGGATTTATCACGAGAAGCGAGCAAGTCATAGCCAAAACATTGTGACATCGCAGCGAGGAAGATATCAAGAGAATATAAGACATCAATCACAACAGATTCAACAACCTATACCTCTTCCCTATCATGACAATTCGGCCGTTGTACCATACTCGCCACAGGGAGCGTATGATGATCGCCAGGGTCGATATGCTACTTCCACTGCTATGGTACCTGTAAAGCCTAGGGGTTCCTCGCCTAACCCTGCGATGAATAGGAGGGCTGTCTCCCCTAATCCCTCAATGGATAGGCGAGGAGCCTCGCCTAATCCTATGAATAGAGGAGGTGCATCGCCTAATCCGTCCATGGATAGAAGAGGTGCGTCGCCTAATCCGTCCATGGATAGAAGAGGTGCGTCGCCTAATCCGTCCATGGATAGAAGAGGTGCTTCGCCCAATCCTCCAATGTCACACAGAGGTGCCTCTCCCAATCCATCGGTCATGCGAAAATCGGTCAGTCCTGCTCCGGAACCCAGAAGGTTATCAGGTATTGCTTTCGGTCCGGATTCATATGATGTTTTCAATCCAAGTCTAGCGGGATCGAAATCTGCAAACTCTTTAGGTGCTGCTTATGATTCTAAAGATGACCCGGATGCGAAGATCATCACTCATGATGGTAGAGAGATCGATCCAAGTGATCATATTCCCGAGTCTAATTATGCACCACTCCTCGAACAAAAAGGGCCTAAATACGCATCGCAAATGCCAGATCGTAATTATCGAGCTCTTCCGCCAGCCCAGCCAGTATCATCAACTAGTCGCAAGCCGTTACGTCAAGCAGGACGACCTCAATCAATGGCTGTCTCTTCCCCAATTTACTTCAGCGGCGGCACTCCCGATCATGCTCCAGCCACCGCTCATAGAAAACTCCAAAAGAAATCAAACCGCATGACGGCACAACCTGCATACCACTCATCACCAAACGTACCAATGTACAAAGACTCAAATTATGCATCGAGTAGAACCTCGATGCAGAGACCTGCAACGGCAGAATATGCCAATGAAAATTATTCGTCGGGTGGTTATCAATATGGAAGTAGTCCTGGTGCCGGCGGTGGAGGTGGATACAGAGGGGCGGTTGGACCAGTCGTACCAGCGAAAGTTCCGATGGCGTCACCGGCCCCGGTAAGTAATCCTGGGAGCAGAGGTGGGGGAGGAGGGGATGCGTGGGCACTGCAGGAGGAGATGAAAAATATTGATTTGGGGGCTCCGAGTTCGAGGAGGCGGAGGTATTGAGGTGACAGATTGGGGAAGATGTGGGTTTGGGTAGTAAAGAGGGAAAAGAAAAGGGGTGAAAGGTGGGAAGAAGGAAGGGGATAATATGTTATATTTTTGTATGATTGAGATGGTCATATTTGGTCGGTGGCTTGGTTTTGCTATACCATTTTGCGAGATTTCCTTTCGCAATTTTTGCATTCTTGTACGCTGGGTTTAGATTAGGGCGGTGGGTTTCTTGTGGCTGGCGTTTTTGATTTGGGTGGCTGGAAGGTATGGTGGTATGGAAACATAGGGCAAGGGGTGGTGAGCAGTGTAGAAGGAGAATAGGAAAGATGATTGGTTGGTTAGCATGGATGCGATGGCGAGACAAATAAAGCCTGAAGGGATGGTATGGGATGGCATGGAAAATGGGAAGGTAAAATTAAAAACGGGAAGAAAGGAGGAAGGGTCGTGATAGAAATTCGTGGAAAGGGGTGAAAAGGGGTGAAAAGGGGTCGAGGAGGGGGAGGGGGGAGAGAATGAATATGAACATTGCGACGCAGACGTATATGGATATATATGGTATCAATAAAATAGATACATATAATACTCATGAAATGTGTATACAATAAGTGAATGAGTGTAATGAATAATACTGGTAGATAGAGTAAAGAAGAATGAGTGAGATGGGATGGGATGAGGGAAGATTAGGTAAAATGAATGGAGAAGGATTAGGTGGAAGAGAAGATGAGAAGATGATCTTGTGTTTGATCTACTCAAGTGATCGGTTAGTAGTTGATGGGTTATATAACTTATATATCTACTACAGTTACAATCTCCACGTTCGTATCATAATATAGTACTACTCGTCTCGTCTCGTCTCTCTTTGTTTTGTCTTGTTCTTTCATTTACTTTACTCTCTTTATATTTATATTTACAGTAATTAGAGCTTATATAAGTACGTATAGGTACAGGTATAGGTGTAGGTGTAGGTATAGGTGTAGGTAGGTATAGGGGTTTTCGCTAATCGGTGCGTCGCGTGTATGCGTTAGATGATATCATAGATTGTTGCTTGCGAAAAAAACAAAGAAGCTCAGAGAGAAGTATCATGACTTAGTGCAACAAGAATGATGCTCGAGAAAGTGGCACCAAATCTTTTGGTTTAATACTGAAATTGCACTACCCTCACAACTATATAATAAGGATGAAAATACCAAAACTAGTCAAGCGAGTATTAATTATCCAGCCTTTTGCATAAACACCGGTTGTGCATTCTAGGCGAGGCAAATGGAAGTTCAAATAGATAAATCATTCAGGGTCTGGTTTTCTCGACATGCAGATGGCAGCTTTGGGTCGATCCAAATATGGCTGCCAGTACTTTTCACCCTTCAAACTATCCATTAGCCAAAACAAATCGTCAACAAGAGGGCAGCTAGCTTACCAGACTCCGCAGGTGTTTTTCTTCTGGTAACACTACAGTCCATTCAAGTCGACCCATGCCCGCGTTAACTGCTGCTTTGGAATAGACTTCCTCGCGCAAGAAATAGAATTCCCACTCAATTTTTGGCTCCCCAAATGCACGACAACACATCTTGAATCCATCACCAACCCTTCCAATAACATTATACACCGTACCAAGATACTTCTCACCCTCATTAAGCGGATCATCAAACTGGAACTTATCAATAATCGCAGCGTGAACCGTGAGTGCAATAAATCTCCCCCCTGGTTTCAACGCCGCATAAATATTCTCAAACATCGACTGCATCTCTTCACCCGTGGCTGCATAATTCAACAGCCACGCTGTAACAACAACATCAAAAGTTCCTTTCTGAGCTTCCAGTTCGCTATTATCCCACATATCGCGTCGAGCACAGTCCGCCACATAGAAACACGCATGCTCTTTCATCTCTGCCCGGAGCGCTTTTTGAGCCGCCGATATCATACTAGATGATATATCTAGCGCGGTGACGTGGGAAGCGCCACACGATAGCAATTGGCGGGTGTAAAAGCCAGTACCGCATGCCAGTTCGAGGACGCGGGTTGAGGATGTAAGAGGATCGAGCAGTTTTCTCATGGCCACATGTTGGATCTGCTGAATTGGCACGGAGTTCAGAGTATCATAGTTGATACCGATAGAGTCGTATTGTGTTGGCATTGCTGCTTGGAGCTTTAGTAAGTTGGGTCTGAAGTTGGTTGTGAAACGTAGGAGGAGTGCGCGATGATGGTCGAAAGCTCCATTTAACATTGATCTGGAAAGGGGAAACGGGGCGATATATAATGTACCTTCGCGCTAGCTGTGGGCCTTGCGGCAAAGCAACATATGCTGGTTGTAGTAAGAGGGATCATCTGCTTCGCAATGGCTTATCTTTATATATCACAGAATCAAAATCAAGTTAACATGAAAGATGTGCTGGTATCATACAGGTGAAACTGTGGTGACGTACTTTATCTCGAAGGTGGTACACTGCTACAGTTGTACAAGTAGCAAAGCAGGTTGTCCAGTCTGGTAAGTACATTTGCATTTGATTCCTGCTCATAGATGGATTTCGGTAAAGTTGAAAAGCGCCAATGCAACCAGATTTCCAATGGACTATAATTCAGGTTCCAATCAATAATGAGAGGTTTCGTCGAATATTGAAAGCTCGAAATTTGATCTACTAGTCCGGAGGGATGCGTGTGTATGTTTTGATGAACACGATTACGGGAATGCGAAGAAAGATTCACAATGGCCACCGCGACACGATAATAGGGGCCGTTGTTGGTCGACATTCGTGTGGTACTGAAGCTGAAGGCAATGAGATTTGTGTACACTTAATGGGTTTCTGTATCATATGTGGATCGAAGCTGTGGCAAGAGCTATCTATTTTAACAGGCTGTGAGATATGTTGTGATGATGATGATGATGATGATGATGATGATGATGATGAACGGGTACCAAAAAACACATCCACTAGGAAACCCACCGAAAGAAATATTGGACAAGAACTCACAAGCGATTATAATCATAGACGAAAGCTCACCGGGAGCTTAACACCACCAGATTACCAGATAACCATGTATCAATTTTGAATAGAATTGAATATCTGTTGAAATACCAACTTTGGACTAATTTGTCGCAGATGGAGAGGGGAGAGATGGATGATGAAAATGTAGGTGGATTTGAACACACAGCATGAAACAGTCTCAGAAGATAACGGGCAGTCAGTTTGGATTGGAGAACAAAGAACAGGAGCACCATATATATATGGGTTAAGAATCATATAGTAGCCTTTTTTCGTTTTCATTAAAACTGATCTGCCTTCTTTTAATATACAAGTGTGGAAATTTCATATCAGAATACTAATCCCGCCTCAGTATTTTCGAATTTAATGGCTTTGCAAACAGGATGATTATTGTAATGTAGAAACCGTCCATGAAGCGTCTCACATTAGAATTGGAGCTCAATTTGATAGTCGAGAAACGACAATGAAAACAAAGTAAATGGGAGACTAGTCGCCGAGAGTGATATGAAACCATGCGAAATTGTGATTTTGGAGATATGGAAGAGGTGATATGACTGTGTCGAAAAATCGTAGTGTATCGAGAGAATAGGTGACTTCGGTGTCGACTTCAAACAATCTTCCTTCATGGAGGTGCACTCTCCGGAAAACCCAAAGGAACAGGCAATTAGCCATTGATCATCCCCTAGCATAAGGATGGAAGCCTCTGCTGCCACCTCTTCCACCTCCCCTATAATTCGCACCAGGTTTCCCCGCATTCTTTGGACCCGTTGGAGCACCCGCAGGCGCATTCGCTGCAATCGCTGGTGGAGCAGATCCTCTGTCACTTCCTCCACCTCCACCCCCACGACCCCCTCTACCACCACCAAATCCACCTCGTCCGCCACCACCACTGCTGCCTGTACCGGGCTGAGGAACATCATCATACATGCCCTCCCAAGAAGTCGGTCCACCCGCACCCATTCCATATCCACCACCACCACCACCGCCGCTGTATTGCGATTGTTCGCGTTGAGCACGTCTCATCTGTTGTTGTTCATATTTCTGTTGCTCGAACATCCCCTGCTCATATGCATTGTAACCGGGCGTACCCATTCCACCACCAGGGTTAGTATTACCTCCAGCTACATAGTTATTTCCTTGTCCACCCATTGCTTGTTGCATTTGCATTTGTTGCATCTGCTGCATTTGTTGCATCATAGCTGGATTCATGCCTGCCATTGCTGCCATTCCAACCGATGGGCTTTGAGGGCTTTGACTGCGTGCGCCGGCCCCGCCTCCACCTTGCATTTGCTGCTGCATTTGTTGCATTTGCTGCATCTGAGCCATTTGAGCCATCATAGCAGGGTTCATACCACCGGGCATTCCGCCGGGCATTTGTCCTCGACCTCCACCCATGGCCATTTGTTGTTGCATTAATGCGAAATACTGTTGCATGCGCTGCCAGTATTGGGCCATTAATTGAGGAGTCATGCCACCGGGAGCATTCATTTGACCGCCTTGTTGCTGTTGATTAGGATTTTGTGACTCGTCGTTGAAGTTTCCTCCTTTCTTAAATCGACTACCTCGTGGACCCCCTCTGACTTCTTCTTCTTCTCGTATGTTGCCCCGAGGCTGGGCTTTCTTGACCTCGATTGGTTTTCCATGAATTTCGAGTGGAGACTCTAGGCATGCTTCAACAGCGGCTTCACTATCGAATGTGACGAATCCAAATCCTCGTGGTCTACCAGTGTCTTTGTCCATCATCAGAGTGGCATCGACGACTCGTCCAAATTGCATGAAATACTCTTTGAAATCCTGTTCGGTAGCATCTTGACTGACGCCACCAACGAAGATCTTGCTTGTACGTTCTTGCTCATCTCTCGGAATAGCTCGTTTGGGATCGATCTTGAAAGTTGACTGTGAGCTAGTGTTTTTTGAAACTAAAGAATGGAATTTGGAGGGATAAGAGCGTATAGAATTATTAAAAGTTTTGAGATCGGGTCTTACGATTTTGCCGTCAAGGTAATGTTCCTTAACCATGACAATATTTACAGTCCGGGCATCTTTGAATGTCAGGAATCCGAATCCTCGCGATCGACCGGATGCACCATCTCTCATAACGGTGCATTCAAGTACTTCACCATATTGTGAAAAGTACTCCTTCAATGATTCTAGGATTCAAAGTTAGCGGCCATACCATACAGGGGTTAAGCGTAACATTGAAATTCGGCCGTCTTACGATCTGTAGTCTCCCAATTCAATCCACCAATGAACATTTTACTACGCAAAAGAACGTTAGCATATTACCCATTTTCATCAATTGATAACGTGACAAGGAGAACAGGTAATGAAGTCATCCAGTGCTAAGATTCCTCAAATATTCCATTGGTGCTTTTTCCGAGGCCGTTTCATGTCTTGGGTAGCGAGATGAGGTATATATTCCTCCATGATTCGTTGGAGAAATAATCTATAACTGGGCTGCTGGGCTGCGGGCGAAGGAGCAAAAGTGGGCTGGGAATTCAAGGTGCCATATTTGGCATTGGATGTACCTCTCGATAGATCCAGCAGGACATCAACACCAGGCACACACCCCCCGAGCAAAACCATCTCAGCAATTGCCTGCGAATCATGCAATAACGATAGAACAGATGGCACCATAAGATATCCAAAAACAATCGTGTCTTTTGCTATCGTGATGCTAGGTACTGGCGTCGGAGCTATGAGCTATGGCCTATCTGTGTCTGTGGCTCTATGAAGATTATCTCGACAATAGGCTATGTAGTAGTAGTAGTAGCAGCAGGCTTGACTATTGCCGTTGTGGGTGGCGAATGCATGAGGTGTGTATACCCAATTATCTCAAACCAAATGACTCTGAGCTTGTTCCAACGCCATTTTCCTCTCTACCCTCCCGCAGTTGCGAACCCAATCTAAAGTGCATGTCCAATGCCAAAGCAGGATGGATCATGCTCTCAAGACCCCTTAATATAGTAACTTGAACCCCCAGAAGCTCCCATTCAATTCGCCCATCTCTGCTCATTTGATCCCTTTCCTGACCCCAGCTCCAGAATTGTTGCCTGATAACCTCCCGGCCCTCATAGCCTCATCTTATCATATCCATGATACCCAAATCCTATGCCTTGATGTGAATTGAGCTTGGAGCTCATTCGTAACTACAGTCATGTTGCAGGTCTGCCGTGTAGTAATGATAATGTGCTAAAAGAAAAGTCTGCAATCTTACCCATCTTCCTTGATACCTGTTCCATGTGCTTCATCTTTAATGGATGGTGCATCGTAACCATTGCCGTTCCCATTCCCACTTCCCAAATTGAAATCTATTTCGTCATCCATATCTTGTTCGCCATTATACATTTGTTGATCTCCATCTCCATCCCCGTTTTGTGGATTTTGCTCAACATCTTGCTCAGCTGTTATTTCAGCTTTTGGTTCTGGAGCAGGGGCCGAACGTTGGGAAGCAGGTTCGGGTACTTCCACTACTGGATTTGCGGCGTTATCATCTTCGGTGTACCTTAATGCAATGTATCAGCCAAGTTTTTTGCGACGTGTTGATGAACGTGCGACCACCCGAGTAGTAATAGAAAACCAGTGCAAGATGAATGATACGTACAGGTCAGCGAAGAGATCTTCCTCGAAATTCTCGGCTTCAGCCATATTGAGTCGATCTATGTTCTGTGAGATATGTTGATCAAATTCAGCCTAACGTTAGTTTGCAGACTGATGAGTAACTCTTGTCAAAAGTCAATAATTGCTGCTTCGCAAACTTCTCGATGGAAAAGGTTCGTGAAAAGGTTGCAGTCTTTAAACGCAAGTATTGGAAGTATTCAGAAGAGTTAAGAATTGAGTTGAGAAGGTTCTTCTGCTTAAAATCGAAGTATAAGTGGAAGTAGATAGAGAAACAGAATGATGTAGAAAATCCAAAGTAAGAAGTGAATAGATTGAATGTCTTAAGGAGGAGGAGTTTCCTTCCTTTCCTCAATTACATTTGAATTGACCTACTAGGTTTAGAAGCTAGCGGGCCATCGTCCGCCTGAGCCCGCGCGCGCAACACAACAACTCAAACAATGGCTACTAGGTATGCATTTTGATGATAGAAGAGAACACCTACAATGTTGTAAGGGATGAAAAAGAAACATTACAATCTAAACTATTCATTTTATGAGGGGCTGTGAAGATGTTCTCTTCTTCGAATGGCAACAAAAAGCCAGTCCAACAGGTATGCAATAAGACTGTCCAGGGTTCCCTGATATATAGCTGACTCGAGCCACTGTTTGTAGGAGATGGTTCAGGTTGGTCAGTTTGCCCCCCGCGCCTTCTTGTTTTGAAGCTTGCGCATAGTTCTGCATATTCAACTATGCGTGTTATACTACCATAACTTGACTGATATCTAACCGTACACTATAGAGCGTGCCGAGTACGTTTCCATCCGAGGTCTCTTTGCGCTCCGCTTAGCAGAAGCTTCGAGTTGCAGTGTCGAATATAGATTTCAAGGACTGACATGAACAGATCATCATCTCCTTTCTGGCGTGCCCGAACAGCAAGTGGTCGCCGTGATGCATCGCCGAAAAAGCAGAATAGCGAGTCGGGATCGGGACTTGTTGTGGGAGCTGGATACTCTCATGCCGACATATTAAAGTTCGATAACTTGCACGTTTCACACGCCTTCGTTCAGTGAAAAGCAAGCTAACTTAGAGTTCAGATCTTTATCTAACGCTTCACGCCCCAGGACGCCGCCATCCAATCCCTCGCACAAACACAGAAGTAATACTCCCCCGCAACGAGGTCCGGCAGCATTGTCCCCACCACCTCGCAGATCCTATACAGATTACATATCACACACAAATAATGACTGGGCCGCCGACGACGAAGAGGAGAAAGAGGATGAATATGGTTACGAGGATGACGATGGGGACGATTTTGGACTCCCGAGTATATCTAGCAAGAAGCGCAAAAACCAGAGTCGACTTAAAAGTGCATCAGCTGGAACTGCAGTCGACGAAGGCAACCTCTCTCCGTGGCGCTCTAGCTTCGGGGCGAACGCAATGGGAATAGGATCGCGAAGAATGTCAAACAGTGCAGATATTGCGATCGAACGACCCGCGCCAAGTTACCCGGTCGCGAAAAAGAGTGAAGGGAAGATACTCCGGCCTCAATACAAAGAAATACTTCGCGATCCTGCGAATTCTCTACACCTAATAGATCATCCTCCGGTACCACTCAATGCTACTTCCAAAGAAGTGGAAGCATATGGAGCTCGGATAACAAGGATAAATAAATTCAAGAAGATATTACAAGCTACCTCTATACCTTTAACGGAGCTCAGAGATGCCTCTTGGAATGGAATACCGGAAGAAGTTCGTGCAATGTCATGGCAGCTGCTACTTGGTTATCTTCCCACTAGTAGTGAAAGACGTGTGGGTACATTAGAACGAAAGCGAAAAGAATATCTTGACGGGGTACGACAAGCTTTTGAGAAAGGCGGCACTAGTTCTGCCCCCACTGGCAAAGCCAGGGGACTTGATGAAGCCATCTGGCATCAGATAAGTATCGACGTGCCGCGAACCAATCCACATTTAGAGCTTTACAGTTATGAGGCTACGCAACGATCTTTAGAGAGAATTCTGTACGTTTGGGCAATACGTCATCCTGCAAGTGGATATGTGCAAGGCATCAATGATCTTGTCACTCCATTCTGGCAAGTCTTTCTTGCGACATATATCGCAGATTCAGATGTAGAAAGTGGTATGGATCCAGGACAGCTTCCCAAACCAGTATTAGACGCAGTTGAAGCAGATTCGTTTTGGTGTTTGACAAAACTTTTGGATGGCATTCAGGATAATTATATTTTTGCGCAGCCAGGGATTCAACGTCAGGTGGCATCGCTTCGGGACCTAACCGCAAGGATTGACGAACCCTTGGCCAAGCATCTTCAAGCAGAAGGCGTTGAGTTTATACAATTTAGTTTCCGATGGATGAATTGTCTCTTGATGCGAGAGATCAGTGTTCAGAATACCATTAGGATGTGGGACACTTACTTGGTTCGTAGCAAACATCCCCCTTCTTTTCCACTTCTAACACAAACTTCTAGGCTGAAGAGCAAGGCTTCTCAGAATTCCATTTATATGTGTGCCTCGCATTTCTTGTGAAATGGTCGTCTAAATTATTGAAAATGGACTTTCAAGAAATCATGATGTTTCTGCAGGCCCTACCCACTCGCAATTGGACAGAAACCGACATAAATATGCTTCTGGGAGAAGCATTTGTATGGCAATCGCTTTTCAAGGGCTCCTCATCGCATCTACGTGGTAGCAGTAGCACCACTCCATCATCGAGTGCTGCCTTTTGAAGACGCTTTTATTGCGAATACATCCAATAAATATTTGATTTCATGAACAAACGACTGGGAATGAGGTTACAGGATATGGCGTCATGGCGAACGGAGCATCAACGACTCAAGGTTAAGCGCATAGCGCATATAGCGACAGAGCTCGCAGAGATGTGTGGGTTAGCGTGGGATTTGCATGCTTGTTTCGTCTCTAAGCCCTAGGAGACGTAGGGTAGAGCCGGGGTGATGCGGACGTCGCTTAAGCTACTCACGATTGCAGCACTTAAGTTTCAAATTAAGTGACAAATAGAAGACAAAGGCTTAAATGGAAACACATGCACTAATTTATCATACTTGTGATTGACCATCCATTATGCGGATGAGATGATAGTATCAGAGATGATAATGTAGAATAGTTGGCTCTCCATGGATCAGCCGTCTGCTTCGTAGTCGGGAAAGCGATTATTACCTGCAAGCGATTGTTCCTCTTCGAATAATGATCATATATAAAGAATTCCAAAAAAATCTTATAATAATCTTCCAAATAGAAACATCGAATGTCTATACAGTTTAAAATAGATAATATGATGGATTCAATATAATGTTATGTTATTCGAAAGAGGACAATCTTTTGCAAAGGGCAATTGTTTTCCACGACTGGGAAGTTGAAGTTCTAGGCAGCCAATTCATATAATTTCGAGATACGCACCCCTATGTATATGCCACACCCGAGGAAATTCCCATCAATAGCATTTGATTAGGTACACCCCTGAGTCTTATTTTTGGACGAAACATTATTCTGTACTAAGCCTTGCATATCACATCATCATGTTATTCATATCATATGTACCTAGGTAATCTAATCTACTCGTATACTGAGCATTGTACATGGGTGCAAAACCCCAATAATCATCGATTCGATTAATCATTTCGTAGCCAGCTCCCAGCTTCCGACTTTGCCGGACTGCATGCCACAGCTGATATCTATGTCCGATCCTCGACATGTACTATTCTCTCCCACTACATCCTCCCCCTAACCCTGAAAGTTCACCTCCCTCACCTTCCCCATCCTCCCCCAAACATCATACTCCGCCCACCTCGCCACGCCCCTTCTTCCCCTCGCCACCACACCTCCTGGATTCATAACATGACACCCTTCATACGTCAAACAAAACGGCGGACTATCTACATCACACAGGATGATCGCGGTAGGCAATGGATAAATACTGAGCGCATTTGAAAAATCCCAATGTTGAGGTGCGACGTTGAGGGGAAAGGGTGAGAGATGTCCTTGATCGAGTAAGGTTTTGGTAAGTCGGCGTGCGGTATGAATGTCGGGGTCCATGTCTGGAGGAGGGGTGGATGAGGGGATGGAGGAGGGAGGAGGCGACATGTCTACGTCTTCGTCTTCGTCTTGGTTTTCGTTTTCGGGAGTGGGCTTTTTGGATGAGTTGAGCGTGACGGAGGTGCGGCGCAGACGCCCACTAACGTCGTCTCTGAATACGACTAGTTCGCAACTCATACCGAATAAACTAACTCTCGCTGGATTACTTGTCCATATGGCTTCCCCGTCACCTTTCTTCCCCTTTTCTTTCTCCATTTCGGTATTAGCGTTTGCGAATGCGCGTTTGATGCGCGAGGTGAACATTTCTGGTACAGGCTTTCTGGGAAGAGGGACAGAGGATCCGGATGAGAAGGCGGAGACCCATGCGTCGTTGGGGCCGGGGATGAAGATAAATGTTGCGGTACTTAGGAGGGTAGGGTATTCTGAGAGAATGGCGGCGAGGGAGTCAAAATATTCTTTGTATTCTATAGAGCCTCCTGATCCGCCGCGGGCGAGTACGGCGTGGGAGACAAAGGATCCGAGTAGGATGAATGTCATGGGTGTGCAACCTTCTGGTTCAGATGAATAGAGTGAGAGGATCTTTTTGAGGGCTTCGAGAGTTTGGGGGATATCAAGGTGGACCTCGCCGAGAATGACTACACGACCTCGAGATGGGAGAGGGGAATCGTCTGTATCTGGAGAGGAGGGGGGAGGCCGAAGGAGCTTTTGTTCGAGTCGTTGCATTTTGGTACCTAGGGCTCGGGAACTACCTACACCTAGAAAGTCTACCCAGCCAAAACCACCACCGGCTGTTGTATCTCCTTCACCAGCTGTGCCGAGAGTGACATGACGACGTTCTAAAGGAGGATGACCAATGAAAAATCCGATAAATTTACCGGAAATCGTACCGCCCACGCCTCCATTTCCACCAAGGCGAGACGATGTTCCGGTTTCATCTTCTTCGTATGTACCGTCGACGAGAACCATCATTCCAGGGGCGAACCAGGCGCCGTCTTCGGGGATGGCTTTGGCGTGTGTGAGATCGAGAGCGATACTGCCCGTTAGGTCATTGATGGCAAGAGTACCAGTTGGGGAAATACTGAGGAGGCCGAGGAGCATGTGGGTACTGCGGTTGCGGCCGAGGAGATTGGCTATTGGTGTTAATTTGTAGGATTGTTGTGAAGTGGTGGAGATGGAGGTGCTGCGTTGAAGGGAAGCTTTGCCACCTTGAAAAGCGGGTGTTTGAAAGGAATCATTACGGAGGAGACGTTGATGGATAACGTTATAGCGGTTTTGGAAGAGGAGGGTCTTATGGGAGGCAGGCGGGAATAATGAGGGCTTGGAAGTATCTCTATATTGCATCAGCAAATTTCTCAACGAATCCATGACTAGAACATACCTATCAAAATGCTTCTTAGCAACGTTATAAACCAGTCGAGGTTGTTCAAAAGCATCAATGACTTTTAACCACTTCCTCGGATCCCTTAGTCCACCTTCATCTTCCTCGTCATCCACCTCTAACATAGACATTCCCAGACTCGATTGACTATCCTCTCTTGGTACCTTTCCCGGCCGTAATCCAAGCCTGGTATGACTGACCTCCCCATACTGTGATGACCCCAATACCAGACTATTCTGCCGACTCAATTCCCTTCCTACAACTATCCTTCCGCCACTCATATTTCCTTCCAACGCCTTCAAAATCTCCTTCAATTCTGTGCTATCTCCATCCACAATAACACCACCACTCCGATTCTTCCAACTCTTCGCAATCTCCTCCAAAACTCTCTCCGCCAATCCTTCTTCCCTCCATCCTGTCCCACAATGCTTCCCAATAAAACTCGCCAACCCTTGTAAAGCCGACGACGTCAAAGTCAAACTATGTTTCTTTGTGAAAGTCCGAAAAGCCAAAGGTCTTAATATCGCAGGTGGCAGGAGAATTGGTAGAATGCTCGCTTTTTGTATAGGAATTGCGGCAGCATTGAATGGTCGTATGGGATGTACTGGAGTTGCAAACGCGGGTGACGATGAGGGGATAGGATTTATATTGGCGGCGGGCGTAGCAGGAATCCTAAAGATTGGAGCGGCTTTTGATTTCTTTATTGGATTTGGGCCACTCATATCTTCGATTTAAAGTTCCGATTTCCTATAATATAGTTGTGTAATTGACCTGATCTTTTATTTGATGAATTCATACTCGGTATATGCTTCATACATAATTTGATCAAAGGTAGTGAGACGCGTTATCGACGCGTAAAAGTTAAAGTGTTTCTATTTTCGCGTAAAGCTGTTAGATAAGGTTAATCCCTGCAATTTCACTCGTTCAATGTCTTACGACTTTGCGAAGCTTCAAAAGCAAGCTGTTGCTCAATTCAGCTGTCGCAAATTCTTTTCCTGTATTTCTTCCTCAATTCACCTTTGACTGTTAAACCTTTGCAATTACAATCTGATCAACAGATCGACCAAACTTCAAATCTCCATCATAACCTCCATCGCACCACCTTAAATACCTTCTCAATAGTCATAAACACCATGGCTGAACCAATTGAACCACCCATCACTCTATCTAAACTAGCGTCCGAAGACATGGAGACCTACAATTCCGTCAAAGTATCCCTGGCCGAATATTGCGCCAAAGGAACCGCTGAATATGCGCAAAAGCGCTACGACGATGCCGTAGATCACTATGCGCAAGCCTCCGAATTACAAGCTGAGATCAATGGAGAAATGGCGCCTGAGAATGCGGAAATCCTGTTCTTATATGGGAGGGCACTGTTTAAGGTTGCGCAGCAGCAAAGTGATGTTCTGGGTGGTAGGTCAAGTGGTGAGAACCAAAAACCTAAGAAGAAAAGTGCTGGAAAGAAAGTAGATACCATCGAGGAAGAAGATGAGACCGAAAAGGCGGAAGGGGACGAAACTTCAGATAAAGCGGTAGAGGAAGCGGTTGCCACAATTGCGAATGGAGGTGCAGCCAAGAAAGAGGAGAGTTCTAGTACGGATTTAAAGAAGCCTTTATTTACATTTACGGGAGATGAGAATTTTGAAGACTCAGACGAGGAGGAAGAGGCAGAAGGAGAAGGAGAAGGAGATGAAGACGAAGAGGAAGATGATCCTCTCAATCTTGCTTTCGACATTCTGGATTTGGCACGAGTGCTATTTGAGAAGAGATTACAGGCGGATGAGGGTGAGGGCAAAGGAAAGGAGACTGGTGATAACCTCATGACTATTCATATCAAAGAGAGGCTTGCAGATACACGCGATCTTTTGGGAGAAATTTCTCTTGAAAACGAAAGGTGCGCACATATCATTGTATGGGATTTCATTCCATGACTAACGCTTCTATAGATTTCCAGCTGCCGTATCAGATTTCAGAGAATCGCTAGCGCTGAAAGAAAGTCTATTTCCAGAAGAAGATGAACAAATCGCCGAAGCACATTACAAACTATCCCTCGCCCTCGAATTCGCATCCATCACACAAACCGAATCCGAGGATAAAAAGCCTAATGCAGGAGCCGACAATGTTGACGAGGAGATGAGAGCAGAAGCCGTTAAGGAACTAGAACTCGCGATCAAGAGCACGAAACTTAAGTTGCATAACCAAGAAGTTGAATTGGCAGAAACGGCCGTCGCAGAAGATAATGATGTTACGAGACACAGAATCGCCGATGTTAAGAGTATTGTTGCGGATATGGAGCTTCGTGTATGGTGCCCCCTTTCTTTTCTACTCCTTGTATTGCCCGCAACATTCTACTAGCATGCAATCCACTAAACTCTCTCTCTCCACAGCTCCAAGAACTTCGCGCTCCACCCGTCAACATCAACAAAGCAGTTGCCGCAGCCCTTGCTCCAGCCGGCGCACCCCAATCCAACCCCATGAGCGGCATCCTAGGAAACATCCTCGGCGAATCTGCATCCGACACCGCAGCACGCGTTGAAGAAGCCACCAAGACAGCCACAGACCTCACGGGTTTAGTCAGACACAAGAAAAAGGAAACAAAGGATCTACCAATACAAGCCGCAGGTGCGAAAAGGAAGGCAGAAGAGGAACCAGAAGTTGAAGGTGAAAGCAGTGATGGGGGAAAGGAGAAGAAAGCCAAGGTTGCTACTGTGGAAAGTGCTTAGTTTCCGTTTATTTTCGATCCGGTACAAGCAAGTTGAAAAAATGATGATCACTTATTAATGAAGAGCGAATGAATTTAACAGCGGAGCCAAAGGCGGGCGCGCATTGTAATAAAAATGGTCGGTGACAGGCGGGCGTCCACATGAATCTAAACTACATAGTATAACCCAACTATGGATGGGTAACTAGTCAACGTCAATGCCAGTGACATTACCTGTTTACGGCTTATGAATAACGAATGATCAATATGTTTTCTTTCTTAACATGAACACGATATTGAGGGTTAAGTACTGAGACTTTCACAGCGGATATGATATATCATCAAACTCAAGAGTCTTAATACCGATTACTGGATACAACATGAATACAACACTCAAATCCCATTGGAGAACCCTAAACCTTACCTCACCGAGAGCTCACCGGGAGCACCACCCGACTACTTTTACTATGATTCCTGACCCCTCTTCTTTCCAAGAATGATAAAATGAGAAGCTGAAAAGGTCTTTTAGATACTCAATGAATACTACTCGTATATGTATATATATTTTCAAGCTAAGCTATTTACAATTTATGTACCTAAACGGAGGGAGTGTCATAACTCAAACTGTGTACCTAGTATGCATTTTTCATCCCTTCCATAGCTAACCATCCCATCCATCCCCACCTACCCATTGACTCGAAAACACCTCGAAATTTGATCGTCAAACTCCTAACTCCACGCTAGACTATTAACACTAGGTCAACCTAGACCACGACCACAAACACATTACGCAACGCAAAACCTCGTTTCTCCACCGTCTCCCACTGAATGCTTATCTTCTCATCTTTTGTCTGATCTCATCTGATCCTCTCGAATTCTCAAATTTTCATCTGACACCACAACTTATTCTCCGGGAAAATTGCCTCATCCTATCCCATCCGCAACCTATCTCAACTCCAGAACGCCCTCATCCAACACCCCAAACAGAATCTCTAGCTCTCTCTGCATCTTTTCAATTTCCTCGGCCAACTGTCCTGTCACCAAGATAAAAGCATACAAGATTTCATAATCTTCATCTTTCACCGTAACCCCCTGACTCACTCTCCTTTGCACTTCACTCCCTTGCGCCCCATTTTCTTGTAGTCCCAAACCATGCGATTCCGGTAATTTGTCATCATTTTCATCATTAGATTGTGTTGGTGCATCATCCTCATGACTTCGACGATTACTAATGGACATGTTCTTCCTATATTGGAAGATTTTGGCCAAGAGGCGATCGCGAGCATGCGCCGTGCTGGGAAGACCGTCTGTCAAAAGTGGATATTCGAGTTTCATTGAGGAAGCCATGACTATTTATCGTTAGCGTTCTATTCATTTCAGGCTTTCGACGGTTCGAAGAAGACAAACCTTGAAATAAATGGCTCATTCTGGCACAAAGTTGCGCTCTTTCCTCTTCTGTGAACTTCAATAACAAAGCTTCACCTTCACTCGCTTCCGCGTTCTTTTGAATGACTACATTCATAGCATGAAATGCATCAAGCATTTTAGTCGTAGCTTCGACTATCCGCCCATAAGTAGCGGATGGAAATGGACCTCGAAGTTCGAACTCACTTGCGGCCGAGCTTCGAAGTTTGTCGAGTACAAATATATACCTTTGGAATTCGAATTCCTCTCTCAAATTCATATACGCGTGTTCAGATTCACCCTCTACAATCGTAGATAGAGGATCTCTCCTCCAGACAAGACCCATTCGTAACCACAGAAGTGATAAGCCTTCCTTAAACTTCTGTCTTGCAGAAATTGGCCATACAACCCTCGTGATGATCAGCCCCCAGATACAACCTGCAAGAACTGCAACGACTCTATGAAATGCGATTTCCGTGATGATGGGCCTGGTACCACCTTCATCATCGTCATGGTCGGAATCCTTGACTGACAAACTATATGCATATAGACAGGAGAGATTATAAGTAAGCATGATGAAACGACCAAAGGGACCATTGCCTTTCGCGATGATAATGTAGAAACACGGCAAACTGACGAGCCATCCACAGAAGGCTAATGCGTAAGGATTGCCGGCACAAATGACCCAAACGACGCATGCAATTACGGCGCCAATGAAAGTACCAATGAAACGAGCCCACCCCGTTGTATTGGATGCCCCTATTGTCATACTGCATACCAACATGTAAGACAATAGTCCCCATTCACCTCGATAATATTGATATGTTGGTCTTGTTTCCGGTATGAAAGCAAAAAGAGCATAAAGAGCTGCTCCAAGGCCAACCTTCACGGCAAACCGTACTAAGAAAATTTGTGAGTGAACTTGTTAAAAATGTTTTGGTAATACTCACTGTCGTCGCGATCTAAAAACCGTACTATACGCATTGCTTTTCGTCTTATAACCCCTCCCTTAGATCCTGCATTGATCTTAGCAGCAATTTCCACCTTTCTATATCCAAGTCTGGTACGTAAAGGATCAGGAATATTTTTAGGCATTTCAGAGCCTATATCAGTCGCAATAAGCTGTTCTTGCTCTTCATTATTGATGGCGTCCCCTCGTTTAGACCTTCGCCAAAACATCAACCATCTCCATGAACGATTTTTGGGACGTTCTACTTCTTCCTTCAGGTCTTCTAGGATTGCCAAATAGTTTTGCATCTCGCTTGCAAAATCTTGAAGGTTGAAACTAAAATGACCGCAACTTGAAGCTACCTCTTCGAAATCGGCTTCAATGCTCTCCGGGCGCGTTTTATCGAGCTCTTTTGACTTATAAAGTTCCTTGAGTGCCTTAGCCCTTGCGTTGCTGTAGAGCTTTCTACAAAGATTGATTAGTCTTCATATCAAATCACAACAATAAGATATCCTTACAGTGCTTCAGTCAGACTCGATCGAAAGTGTTCGTTGATAGTGATGCGGTAGTCAGGGCCTTCAGAGAAAGGCAGTTCTTCTAGTATCTGTGAGAGAGTATATGCCAGAGACTTCATTGATGGGCCTAAATGAAGGATAAATCTTCCAAATATCTCCGAAGGTGTTCGAACTGTAGGCATAGCTATACTTGATAGACTGGTCTCCGTACCTTGTCGAGTAAGAAACTTGGGTCTCTCCGAAACGGCGTCAAGATCACTGCCTTCTTCCGATGCTTCCTCAATGGCTGTAAGGACCGCAAATCGATCCGATTTACTACTAAGAGGTCGACTAAAGGGATCTAATTGAGACGATGAGAATCCATGTGAGCCTGTGGGTGTTGCACTATTCATCGGGGGTTCGTGTAGTAACGAAAATTGGGTCAAAGCAGCACTTCGTAGACCTCCAATGGACTGGGCAAGTGTCTGCATACAGCCAACAAGCCTTGCTTCGATTGCATATTCGTTTTCTGTACCTAAAATATAATGTTCCAGCTTTGCCTCCTTCAGATTGTTTGTGAGTTGAGTAGAAATCGATTTATATTGCTTCTGCGCCTGGTCAAAGGATGTTGAGCGCAAATCAGTTTCAGAACCACTAAGAAATCCTCGAGTGATCATAGTAAGCATATCTCCAAAAGAATCTGTAGTTTTGATCATGCCTTCTCGAAGCTCTGCTCGTGCGGATATTGGCCACGCCTTCCATAAGTCAACAATCACTGTAAATAATTGTGAGTAGGCGAATAACTTACCAACAAACTGACAATTGACGTTGAAGTCATGCCCATGATAATCATTTTCATCACTTGAACAATCTTATCATTGGAGAAGACACCCACTTGCACCGCATTCTCCTTCGTGATAACCGTAATGATTGCCAAACTTGCCAGACTACAAGCAACACTGACCAATGGAGCGTTATAGGCCTGCTTGAACCAACCAATAAACCCTAGACCCCCTCCACAGAATACTATGAGTATAAGGGTATAGCCAAGCTCTATAAGACCCAATTGCGTTTCGCAGTAATATGACACGGCCATGCTCGACACCGATATAAAGACCGCATATAGAAATGCCGAGATACCCAATATCGCCGCTTCAATCATAGATCCCGATGATCTAGCAGGATGAAAATAGACCGTGATCGTAGCCACCATATGTTTCCCATCTTGATGCCCCAAAAAGTTCGACAAATGCGGTGAGAAGGTAGCCAAGCTTCCGAGTGTGTATGCCAATGAGCATTTGAGAATTCCTTTCCCAGTAGGAGATTGTATCCATTGTGTAAATTCTTTGGAAGATTTAACACAATAGGTCCATCCCTTTTGAAATGCGTTTGTGTCTTCCCTCCTCAAATTTAAACCCAAACCCAGACCTTCATCATATCCATATGATCGCGCCGTTCCGTCGAAGCCTGAAGGACTTCGCAATGTGATTTGTCTGCGAACTCGTTCTCCTGTACTAGGCAGTACAAATGTTCCGTTACGTAGTTTCTGTTGCGATGCGACACAAGATTAGTTTCTAAGCTATTTCTGTTGCAAAATGCCTATAGCAACATACTCCTCGTTTTGTTCCATGCTTTCCAAACCTTCTGTCTCGCTGACCGTCTCTATTCACAGGTGACGTGCTAGACCCCTCTATAGCCGATGGCGAGGAACTCATTGTAGCTATATCCGTGTTTTCATATCTCGTTATGGGAAACGGTTTTGTATGAGGAACTTGCAATTGAAGTTGGAGTTGGAGTTGGAGTGGAGTTGGTTAGTGGGTATTTGATATACTTGGTGGCGCAGGATTCAGCACTAAAAGAAAGCTAAGGTTACCCCGGATTCTTTGTTAGACGCTAAGTTCAACAACGCCCAACATCATCACATCCACCATTATTTCAAAAAATTCGGAACTTTGAATGAATTGATGCGAAGACTACTCTGTAGAAGGCTCAAACGGTAGGAATATAACGATTCAAGAGAATGGGGTTTCCGACTCAACAAGGATATATATACATACCTTTATACATACCTCATATTTTCTATCATTTCTAGCTATGAGATATGAGCTATGAGCAACCCTATCCCCTAATAGCATATCACGACATATCTCCCACCTTAACTAGCAAGTCGTGTGGTCCTCAACACAGGGGACCTGGTGCAATGGGATATCCAGTTCTGGGTACTATCACCGCCAAAGCTGGTGTACCACTCATCCCGCGCTGTCGACTAGAGGCACATGGGCGATTTAGCAGCTACAAGTTGTCATGAGTCTCACATGATTCTTTCTCACACAGATTCAGAAATATGATATAATATTGATCGGTGGTCGTACGGTTTATCATCTTTGGTTGCACCTCAAAAACATTCTCCCGAGCTGTATTCCTCGCTCAACTTGTCCCATTTGCAACCTGGCGATCATCGTTGAACCCACTATGCCTCAAAAGAATTCAAATTTCCTCATATCATCCACCTTTATATCTTCGATAACAAATAACCTCACCCAGTTCTCGATTTTCGGTACAATAGGTCCCTGTTGTCCTTTACCACCACAAATCTTTTGAATATCGACCTCGAAACATCGCTTGTACAGTTTGTTTCTTTTGAAATTCCAGGGACCACGCTATTTACCTGTCAGTTTCTTTTCCTCAAGAGATGGTTCTTTCACTAGGGATCTAAGAATGAAAGATACACATACGTTCTTACCGACTAATGATTCAAAGTCCTTCACAAATGCGTCTGCCTCCGACCATGATCGAATCCTATCACCATTGCGTGCCAAGTACTCGTCAAGCCGGTATCCATGTTCTCCCCAGGCTTGCCAGATAACCATGCCATCTGGTCCGATGCCGACGACGAAAGAATGGGCAAAAGACGAGTAGCCTTCATCCCTGCCTACCTTGGCAAGCTCAAATATGTGCACATCTACCAAAGAGACGCATATGACAGTGGTGCGCTGTGATGAACCTTGAGCCGCTTGTTTGGCCTTGGAAAATTCGGAGGCGAAGGAAGACGTGGGAGTGCTCCGGATCTCGTCGAGTGATGGCAGACCACCGCAACTCTGAGAATTGAATTGAAGAGCCGGAAAGAGCTTCTCTTTAGGAGTAGCGAGAAGAAGAACTGTTGTCGAAGCAAGTTTGCAAGATCTCCATTCAATGTCCAATGGGGGGTGCCTCTGATACCATAGGTCTAAATCAACGTGGTGGCTGTTGTGTATCGCCGCGCTTTGGATTCTCGAGCAAAGATGAGAAGCGGCTTCCAGACCCTTGAAGAATACATTATGGACTTGTAGTTGTAGGACCTTTAGAGGGCTGAGAGATAAATCGATGTCCAACATACTTATTTTCTCCACGACCTCTACCATATTCTTGGCTGGAGTCCCCCGAGGTAGTAGGTCTGATAATCTCAAGCCTGTTGCTGATTTCACAGTCTGATCGTCTGAAGTAAAGGGGCTGCTTTCATCATCAATGTCGTCTTCTCCATACATTAGATTGGCAATATTGGCTGCCATGGTGCGCTGGGAATTCCACTGAAATCCCGAGTTGGGTCCCAATATGATCCGAATAGACTCGGGCATCTCTCCATACCCCCTACCATTGTTTCCTTGCTGAGACATACTGGACCATAGAGTTAGATGCTCTATTCCAATTTAGATCAATAGCAGGAGGATTAAGCATTATATGGGAATTATCCTTGACGAACCATGACTTGTTTGCTTTGTTCTATCATATCATTTCGTTTGCTCTCCATCGCATATCTGCAGGTGACCGAGACTTGTATTCGTTATTATTTCCCAGCGGGAATCCACATTAGGGAGAAAAAACCCCAAAGTTGATCTTTCCTTAAAGAAGAAATCATAATAGTTATGCGCAGCAAGCCAATGGGAAAAGCAAGTTCTTAGATTTCTGTAAAATGGAGTAATTTAGGTAATCGATTATATGATTAGCCTAGATTAAAAAAGTTTCATCAAATACTCTGCTTACAGTGTGTTGAAGAATCTACTTCACTGAAAAGACAAGAAATGACTTTACCTCAAACGCTATGAACTCGACGCAACGCTGAAAAGAGTCGTAAATCATTAGACCATCCGAATCATACACATCCCGACAAATTACCCTGTATCCGTTACAAATTACTTTTCAGTCTAGACTAGCGAATGGGCCTCGAATTTGAATATATCCCCTGTGTGCCTTGTGATCCGTTTCTTCCTGTGTAGTTTCAGATCTGGCAAATATATCTCTCGAACTTCTGTATTCGATCGTGCTGTGATGTACAATTGCTGGGCCTGCATGATGTTCTACTCCGATGTAAGGCTTGGGGCCTGGTCGGAAAAGAGGCCGGAGGAACGGGATTGATGATGTTATAATGACGGTGCAGTTTTCCACTGCGCACCATACAATATAAGTCACTGTATTAACTAGTCATATCAATTAGACCGATGAATTTAAGTATGTGCGAGCCTTTTTGACTTACAGGTGATGTCATCATTACTATCCATTGTGCAGTAGGTTCTGATGACGGATGCGGCAAAAGCACTAATGTATCTCAGCTAAGCTTCAAGGTCTCATCGGGAAGGAACTTACAAAAGGCTCACTCCTAGTAAAAATGATAGGAGAAACTTCAAATGTAACTGGATGTGAAGATTCACGATCATTGTAATGGGTAAAATTGTGAGAGCGAGATCTGTCAAGGAATTGGATGATCCTTGAAAATACCCAATCGCTGCTTGAGTCCTCACATTCCAACATTGATCTTCATGGCCAAAAAGATTCCAATTGTAAGTGATGTTTGAACACTCAAAAAATATCAATATGAGTGTCAGGAAACTTATGATGGAATTTTGGACGATGAGGAAATAGATAAATCGTCTTATTTTTTGGCAATGTCCGAGCAGTCGTAGAAGGTAAACAGCGAAGGATATCCGGCCGAGTGTTGGTGATATAATGCCTGCGGATGAATTAGTAATAAAGCGCAAGTCCATATACTCGAGTACATGAGACACATACCGAAAGGTTCCCCGATGAACTCAGCTCTCATAGCCATGGTGGCTTGTGAGTCAGTCAAAAATACATAATGCCTTCCTAGTCCAAAGGTTATCCCCCAGGTATTGAGTGACATATGGCATATCCCAAACAGCTTTATTGCTATGTTAGCGGATGGCTAAAACAAAGCAATGGGACACGACACATACCATAGCAAGTATAACCAAATGATCTTCCAGAGCGAATTTGAGATGAATCTTCCTTTTAGCTATCAATCTCAGCATTATCAATATTGCTGAGATTCCATATAGAGGCCAGCATATCAGGAGTATCCTGGGAGCTAGAGCCATTTAGTGTAATGTACAGATGGATGGTGCTTGAGATACCTACCGATAGAAACATCTTTAACGGTGCTCATGAGGAAAGCAAGTTATCAGGATAGGAAATTGGTAAAGTAAATATTCGTTTGTAGTAATGGAGATGCCAAATCAGGTTGGGCGGTCAAGTAGCCATGATAGATACAGAACAGGAGAGAATATCAAGAAAAGATCGGTTTGCAAACGTCGATGAGTATGGATATTGAATTGCAATCAGAGGTGTAATCTTTGCTGATAAGTTAGGTAGTTTGTACCAAGACGTAAGGCTTGACTGCTATACCTACCAAGCCTTTCATGAAACGCCTAGATGGTCCAAGAAAATCCATAGGGCTGTCCTGCTGTAAGAAGCTTTGTGTGATATTTGCCAATTCATGAAATTTAAGAGAGTCAAGAGACGAATATAGCTGAGAAGTATATAGCTGAGACGATTAACGTTGCGGAGGTCTGAGCGCAATATGCAGTGCTCACACTAACATTGTCAAACAAACTTCGAGAGAGGTTATCGGATTAAGGTTTGAATCTGCAGTACATGGTGATGTCCGAGCGTACAGAGCAATATCAGTCAACTGAAGTAACTTGCTTGTGATATCTTACCAAAAAATTGGCATTTGGGAAAGTCTTGACAATCAAAGTCCGGATATCTCCAGATTATACCTTAATCTAAGCATCAGCTAGGCGATGCTGTCGCCCAATGCGGAAGATTTCGTGAAAATACAGGTTAACTTAGACTTTCAGACTTCATTGATCAATCTAACTATCATCCCAAGTACGAATCGATAGGGTCCCTCAAATAATGGTCGAGAAAAGTTGCATATGAGTGCTTGGACAAGTATCTATATCGGATCATTCGGGAAGACATCCTCGTTGGGACAAGCTTCAAGAATGACAAGATTCGATTTATATATAGAAGCATAATGAAAACTCAATGAGATATGTAGATGGCGGCTGGCCAGTAAAATCAGATGGATCGTTACAAATAATACACTAGCCTATGGAGAACTCGTGTTTCATATGTTGAGTGAAAGTTAAAACTTTGAAGGCTTTTCTCATGTTAAAGATCACTGAAGGGAAGAGGAGCTAAATATAGTACCGGTAGTAGCAATCAACAAGAAAGACCCCTGATGAGGGTGTCGAAATTGGAGAGACTACTGTGAGTGATTCTCCCATTCAATGAACAAGACTGCTCTTGGTTGGGAGGGTTTTATACTGCAAATTCGAGCAACTCGAGGGAAAAGAGTGAAAATATCGAGTTGAATGCATAGCTTTAGGATATACTCTAGAGGAACCCAACAGAAACAATCTTTGATCCTTTTCATTCTTTCCGAAGGATCAAACCACTTGGAGCGTGACAGCGAAACTCAATATCACGTGATTATAGAGAGAAAAATACTTTTATCGAAACAGTTCTTCTTATCCTACCACCAGGTAGTTTTGACATCAAATGGAGGAGTCGCACTGAAGAGTACTTATAAGACTACGAGACCATGCCGGCATCACACAACATCGCAGACTGCGCTTCCTACATACCAGTTTGCAACATCAAATTGCTGAAAATGATACCATGTTCTCTGTTGTGCCTTGCTATTCCTTTCGTAGAGACGTCATGCTTTTGATATACGGTTGGTTACTCAATACTCAATACTCAATACAGAATTCGGCATTGAGTTGGAGATGAGCATAAGCATATTTCGAAAGATGCACAGCCACAGAAACAGGTTTTCAGCCTTTGTTTGCGATCGATAGATCTGCACACCAGTAGTAGATAGATGATTGGCCGGCCTTATGGCCACAGTATCAAATATCGTTAGAGTCATTCGCCACAACCAACTATGACGACACTAGATTAGGTTGGCAATTAAGGGGAATTAGGTTAGTAGGCGACTTTTGAAATTAGTTGGGGATTTGAAGTTTCGGTGGGATGGTGGCATTGGTGACATTAGTGGGCATGTCAGGATACATCTAACCAAGGCTAATTTCATCTAAGCCATTTTTGGCGGCTACTCTATTTTTTGACAGCATTGCATGAGCCAATCAGCTAATTAAGATAGTTGATAGGTTATGATTTGCAAGAACTAATCAATTTCACTTGGCCTTACAAGAAACCTGTCTAATAATGAGGGTCTCTGGGGTAAGGAAATCAGGAACTGGTGCATATGCATGTGCTTGCTTGCATGCTTTGATTCAATATTCCTTGTTATGACGGCAGTATGGTATCACAATTCCCCATTTCCTTTCAAACGGGGAAGTGAATTCTTTGATTGAAACTTTCTTATTGCTGAATATGGTTATATGACGTCACAAACAGGTTTTCATTACCTCTTCATTCACCATCACGGCGGGGTTCTGAAGCATTTGAGGTCTTGAGATTTCTTTATTTAAGAGACGCCTTCTACCTCCTAAATTCTCCTTCTTTCCTTCTTTCCATCATCAACAAACAGACATACAATCTACTCAAGATCAAAACTTTAATCCAAATCACAACTTCTTTACTTCAAACACATACTTCAACTCTTTCATCAATACCAAATTCAAAATGACTAAAGACGGAGAATCCACCATCCAAAAGGTCAAGGACGCTCTCCATATTGGAGGCCAGAAGTCCGATACCACCACAACTCACACCGGAACAACTGGTACTGGTACTGGTACACACGTTCCGGGAACTTCTCACACTGGAACAACCGGTACGGGTACACACGTTCCAGGAACTTCTCACACGGGAACCACTGGTACGGGTACACACATCCCAGGAACTTCCCAACCGGGAACTACTGGCACTGGTACACACATTCCAGGCACTTCTCACACAGGAACAACTGGTACACATATTCCAGGAACTTCTCACACGGGTACAACTCATACTGGAACAACCGGCACCCACATCCCAGGTACAACCGGCCATCAAACTCAAGGACACACCGAGGGCTCTCACGGACCTCACAGATCCTCTGTATTAAACGCTGCCGACCCACGAGTCGACTCAGACCTCGATGGCAACCGCCTTCCTAACAAGACTTCCGCCGGTTACGGTACTCAAGACGCATACGGCACTGGTGCCACTGGCACAACCGGTACCCAACATCACCAAGGCACAACCACTGGCGGAACTGGTTTTGGCGGAGGAATTTCCCAAAGCACCAATGCCGGCCCTCACAACTCCAACATTGCCAACGCCGCCGACCCAAGAGTCGATAGCGACTTGAGCAACACTGGAAACCATCACGGAGCTTCCACCGGACACTATGCATTCCCAGTTTCTGGTACCCACGCCACCCCCGGCTCAGGAACTGCTCAGAACACTGCAGGTCCCCACAACAGCGATTTGTTGAACAAGTAAGCTCCTTCCCATCTCATACTCTTTCTTCAGCATAAGCTAACAATCTATCACAGGGCTGACCCTAGAGTTGACGCTGACCTTGATGGTTCTAAGACCTTGGGAGGAAACAAGACCTACCATTAAACGACTAGTACATTGTACAACAACACTCTGCTTAACGCGGCATGACCTTACGATACCCGAGGATTGGGCACACCCGCGTACATTGGGGCTCTTCTTTCTTCACTTGATTGTCGTTCACGCTGGGGTTTTCTTTTAGTTCGCATATGATGGTGATGGATGATGGATGGATGGATGGATGGATGGATGGGAACAGGGATTTTTAACGCTTTGCATGGCTTATGAGTTACAAAATGATAATAATCACTTCACAAATATGGCTTGCCTTCTTGCGTGATTGTGTGAACTTCGTGAATGTCCTTCCTCATTCTCGATTCCCCAAAAAATAAACAGGAAGATCCTAGAACATCCCATTTATAGTGTGGATATGACATGAGTGCTCAAAAACGTTTTCTGGTTTCGTATAGGTTCGTGGCTAAGTGTGGTGTAGTGGATAGAGAAGAACTTAGAGCAAATTATCGGGAAAGTTCCCAACAACCAAGTACCCCTATCATCTATGCATCATGAACCACTGACTGACTTTTTTGTGATAAAGCGAATTGCAGTATTTCTGTATTCCTATATAGAGGGTGAAATAATACCCAATCTCTACTCAGCATAAGGTGAGGTCCATTTCAATGTCCAATAAAATATCTAACGAGATGAAGCAGTAAGAAAGGTTGATCTACCGATTTAAGAAATATCGCTTATTATTAGACTTAAAAGAGGGGTAGAAAAAATCGTTTCATATAGTAGTTTAACCCCCCAGGTAGATGCTAAGTTCTAATGAAAAGACTAATCAATACTGAGTAGTTCACTATTATAATGGAAATGCAGGGGTGGTGCGAAATGCAACATAATTCGGAAAAGTGCTACTAGTTGGTTGTGGATGGGTCTTTAGGTCAAAAAACTGGGGAAGCTAAGGAAGCTATGGAAGCTAAATTAGCTAAAATAGCTGGAACGCTAGGGATTAGATAGGGTATTTGGGGTGATACTGTACTGAGGATTTCATTGAGGAAGTGTGTGTACCTGTGTTATAATGGTTGGATATAATGATTATGGGTAAGATACTAGGTAGGAGTTGACAGGATGTTATTTGTTTAGACTTGGAGGCTTGGATAGGTGAAGTCACCACTGGACCATTGACCAAGAGGAAAGGTTGATATTATCATCGGGAGCACATCTCCCAAATGCGAACGTTATTCTGCGATCGAATTTGCAATACTTTGAGCCATTTTAGATGTTCTGAGTAAATGTTGAGTATTCAAATCTCTTTTAAGTCTTCTCGATATCCTAAACAGAAATGAACATTCGAATATCTCTTAAGCCTTTTATAAGAGCTATACCTGGAACAATTGGACACTTGATTCTTGTCGTATTCCTTCCTCAAATATTTAAAACGGCTGGTTGGTTCTTTCCTTGAGAGAATATTACAGCATCCAATGTGGAGTTACTTGCATCTCTCATTCATTCTACCACATTCTACCACAATTGGAAATACAATATCTTATTTACTAGTAGTACTAAAGTCTCAAACATTCGTTTTATTGTTGATTTAATAGTAAGTAGCTAAAGCCTGCCCTCAATCCTAAGGAAGTGTGGATCATTGCGCTATTGCTGACTATATTGGTAAAAGTTCTAAGAAGTGAACAAGTATAAGAGATGGAGCCTCTCACCTTTTTTAATAGGTATGTCTGTAATGTTCCACACTTGATCCTACTCATAAGAACTGTTTTCTTGGACTTTACGACACCGGTGACTTACAGATGCTGAGTTAAATATACAGATTCTCAGTTCTTGAGGTTGAGGACATTGGTCAAGATATCGAAGATGAGCCAATCCCGCAATTTGACTCACGATTCATATTACCACACAAACGCACTTCTAAACGTTATCATCGTTACCGTCACAGCCATAAGGAATTTATCAACAAGAAGATATCACCCTTCTTAAGGATTCCTCGCGAGTTACGATGGATGGTTCTCGACGAGCTTGTGGCTTTGAATTCAGAAATAGAGATTAGTCCATCGACCATCAATGCTTTCCATGCTCTGCGTCTCACCACGAAAGGCCTTCGAGAAGAAGTAAAAGGATGGGCAAAGAAGAGACCTGATATCGTTAACGATTTCCCGTATGGCTATTATATTCCCTTACAAACCACATTTATTTTGAAGATCGATGATCGCTGGAACAAAAGAGTCAAGCACAAGACCCTTTCGGGATCCCATGTAGCACTCAAACGATCCAAAACACGAAATGGGAGTTCAACGAAAACGACAGGTATCGACTATATGACAAGGGAACAGAGTTGGTACAACTTCAGCCGCGTGCGAGAACCACAAAAATTAGCAAAGGCGCATCTCAAATTTGAGATTCTTCTGTCGAAACACTTTGCATCAGACATGTTGGGTTGCATTCCCCAGAGAGAGCTATTTACAGCACTGTCTCTTGCTAGTCGGTACTCCGGGCGGTCCTGGGCTTCCATGCGTTTGTTTATACATGGGTCACTGGACCAGATCTCGTATCTGTTCGAACTTCCTATGGCTCTTCAGTTGCGAGAATTGATGGACGCAACACAGAAGGTAGATTTTGATAAGGAGTCATGGGAAGGATTCTGTGATCACAATTGGCCAGGCGGCGACTACCAGTCTCTAGAATACCCTGTGCATATGACATGTTTGGAAGATAGCATATGTGAAATAAATAGGCGCGATGAGACTGGTGCAGATGTCTACGAGTTTGGTGGTCAGGTAATGGCGTTTACAGCCAAATCGGCAGAAGAGATGCGTCGTGGGCCAGTACTATTACCACGACCATTACCGTTACCATCACAGTCTTCCACATCCGCTGTTACGGGCAGGTCGAGTTCTCCCTCGTTCCATAACCATACATCGAGATCTTTACAGGCGACATCGTGTCTGTGAAGAGTCCACTAGACATGTTCTCAAGGACCGAAGTACAATAATCTTGAAGTTCACGTTCTAGCTTAGATAACGAGGCATTATATCGTGACCGAGGAAGTAGGGTTGCTTGGTTTCTGCTTTTTTCCCCTCGGATATCGGAGCCAGTGGCGATGGGGAAGGAGATGTTGATATTCTTGAATAGCATTGGGTACTTTATACCACAGCGTTATATAGCATGAATATGACACGTCTTATAGCAAATTCGAGATCACTATATTTAGTATCTTCTCGAGAATTGTCCAATATATGAGCAAAGAGAGGATGATGAAAGCAAAGCAAACGCAGGGTCTCCAATGGTCCAGGCTAGTAACTTACATGTGAGAGCTTTCGATGTTTGAATACAGTTCAACATTTCAAACGAATTGTGTATTCCAAATGGTTTCAAGATCTAAGAATCTCATACTATCGGTCTGCAGTCCAAAATCCTAAGCAAACGCAAGATATAAGGTTGTGAGAGTGAAGAAATCGACAATAATTCCAGTATCGCTCACCATAATCTTATAGCATATATTGCCAACGGCTACAGTACTCGAGTATGAGTAGATATACTCCTTCCCCACGAAATTCAAGCACCACAACTACAAAATCAGTAGATACGATACCGACAATCTCGCTAAGTCTCAGACCAAGCGGACTCGATTTGTCTCTTCTCTATGTGATAAATGAAAGTCTGGCTGACTTGACTTTCTCGGACAGTTGGGTGTGTGCAGTTAATACTCGAGTAGTTAGTCGATTACTTTACTGTGCGCAACTTCATCCCTTGGCTTTTGATTGAGATGGTGGTGAGTGATATGTAGGTAGGTAGGTAGGTAGGTGTATCTTTTTCACCTGATACTTTTGGAGCTCCGGTATTATTATATATATAATACGGTATAGGGGAGAATCTATCGAATTCGTTCTCGATATACGAGTACACCTAGTTGTGAGCCATTGAGATAGTTGCTAATTAATTGATGGGGATATTAGGTACTTTGGAGTTTGTAGCTTATTATATACCGAGTACATACTTTATTTAGTATAATGTTCTTGTTCTTTGTTCTTATTTTCTGGTTTATATATGATTTAGCTTTAGAGTGCTGGTTGGCTATTCTTTAGGATTGGGATGTTCAAGGTAAGGTATGGTAAGGAAGGTAAGGTATTGTTGTACGAGTAGAATCGTAGAGACGGCGTGTAATGCATCTATTTTCGACCGGGTAACCCCAGTACCAGCACATCACATTTCTTTGATGAATTTATGAAATCTTTAATGTTTCGCCACTGTGACACAGCCATCTTTTTTGTCATTGAGAGCCGCCCCGATCTTATAGAGTGTCACGTGGCAATACGCAGCAGAGTAGGCGCAGAGTAGATGGCTAGATGGCACCTAGTAGGCAGTTAGGAGAAGTTGGCAGGTAACTGGAATTAGAACGGATTCCGATGAAGCCGTTCATTCGTATTCCGTATTCCACCTTGAACTTGAATAAATGAATAAATGAATATGTATACTTCATTGTTCCATTTTATTTTGATTAGATACTCAATTGAATTTTAATCCTTTTGAGCTATTAATATCGATCGATTCACTTGTTCAAAGAAAGCAGCTAATCAACCTGTGAAAAGCCCCCTTGGCAGATACCAATCACGTTTGGACCTTCTATCGTTTCGCTTCTCTCCCTCATCAAACGTGCTCCAGAACTTCCAGACATCCATCCATTCAAACCATTCCATCACATCTTCCTCGTCTCCAGAACAACAAATAACCTAAATATTCACGACACAAACTCTTGCTGAGCTACCTATTACTCAAAGCGAAAGCAAATTTAACGACTTAATCTTCAAGAACAAATTAATACTCATACCAACAATCACAACAACAACAACAACATAATGGCGGAGCACCGAGAACCTCAATATGACCCCTACATCCCGAGCGGAGGAGCTGCTACTGCAGGTGCAGGTACTCAACAAGCAGGAGGTAACCAGAGGACGGCGGCATTACAAGCTGTAAGTTATATATAATCTTCCGACGGGTAAAGAAGTTGTCTATCGATGGAGTTGAATCTTGGGAGTTGATGGCGAGTTTTGTCATCCTGTCATCATCATGCATATAACGCTTTTGCGACCGATTATACGACAGCAATCAACAATCAATCGAATTGATATCGCGCGCGATGGCCACGGTTTCGATATATTTTCTACATGCGAATGGGCTAGAAGGGGGTGTGGATTGTGTTGCTTTCGATGAATTACATTATGTTGGTTTCGCAGCGCATGCGCGTTTCAGCAGCCGCCAAGACGACTTTCGGCATCATTCGTAGTCTGTCGATATTCATTTTAAAATGACGGCGACGTCATGGCTGTGACTAGATCCAAGTGCAACGATTTCCGAGAACAATGCCAAACCGGCCAAACGGCCTCAATCTCCAACTGGCTTAACCCCGATAGACAACTTTTGATACTCGCAGATGATCTGATTTCTGTAGCAGAGCCTTGACTAACCATTATTTTCTTCTAGACTATTGATGATACAGTTGGTGTAATGCGCGAGAACATCAATAAGGTCTCAGAACGTGGTGCCCATCTAGATTCTCTTCAAGATAAAACCGACAGCCTCGCAGTTTCCGCACAAGGTTTCCGTCGTGGTGCCAATAGAGTCCGCAAACAAATGTGGTGGAAGGTAAATATCGGCCCCTGGTGGAACAAACAAACAAAGGCGGTTGAGCTAATAATATGGTTATAGGATATGAAGATGAGGATGTGCTTGATTGCAGGCATCATCATTTTAATTGTTATCATTGTAGTTCCAGCTGGTAAGTGTCTTCAACTGAGTCTATGATTTTACAACTAATGTGATCCCAGTTGTTGCTTCCAAGCATTAAGTAAATTACAAACGAAGCACAGGAAAAGGGACGTGAATGATGGGATACTTGGGTACAGAGATTACGAGAGAAAAGATACATGAACGGTTGAACGTAATTTCATGGAACGAAACGAAACGCTGGACACCACATCCTCTCGGGCTTTAGCATGTGAGAACTCGCAAAGCTAGGAGGGAGGGCAACGAAAGAACGGGTTTTTAGCGATTCAGGAGTTGACATTTTTGAGATTTTTTTTTACTTTACATGATCGGTTCTTCGAGTTCTCTTTGAAGGCGTCACTTTGATAAAGTTTGATCTGATGAACTTCTAATCCGAACTTTTTTTTTTGATGATGATCTTATCTTACCTTACTTGATTTGATTTGACTCTTGAGTCGATGGATTTCTTCTTCAAATAGATTACGAAAAGGGGTGGATGGATTGATGGTTCTTCAGCTAGCTCGGATTGGGGAATTTGTATCTTTTGTAGAATGGATTTGGTGGATTTGGTGGATGATATGATGGGTAATTGAATGGAGAATGGAGAGATTATGACTTTTATTTTAGTCTTGTGGAGTATAGTGATATGTGAGGTTAAATGTGAGGTTAGATGTGAATCTGAATGTGAATTTGAAGTGTGCTTGAATGATGATGATGATGATGATGAATGGTTCAATATTCTATGAGCTGTGAATACTCTCCGATTACTCGAGTAGGTGAACCTGGGTATTGGGCTTGGGTGACGATACGGCACTACGATAGATATACTTGAGTAGACTAACTCACTGACTGACTGACTGACTGACTGACTGAGGTTTTATATTGAGGCTAGGTATGCTTTCTTTCTACTATTGATCGGTGTGTTGGGTATAGGTTCTTTTGGTTGTGAGATAGTTAAAGTATTACAGTAGTTATAGTAGGTACAGTACTTACTGAGATTCACAATGATTAATGATATACAGTATGTATGTATATAATAAGTGGAATGCAATAATGTGCCATGTGCCATGTGTACTCGAGTAGTTGCAGCAGGTAATAAAGGTAATAAAGATATTATATATACAGCAAGATCAAGATCTAATATGGAATAGAATAGAGAACTTGAAAACGATACTTACTGTATGAGTTACGAGATGATTACGTTAGAGAAGGTGAGCCCTTCCTTGAACATTGCATATTGCTGTCAATGGACCGAGATCAGAGCGGATCTGATAAGATTACAAGATTACCTACTGATGTTGATTGATGGATGTTTGGGTGTCTGGGCCCTGGGGGAACTAGGGAGACTAGGGAGGGGTGGTTGGTGGGTTTGGTGGATGGAGATGAGATGAGATGAGATGAGATTGGAGAGGTGATTTGGTAAATAGTAGTTTCTCTCATTGGGATCATTCTCCTTGTCATTGGTTGTATATTATAATATCTACTCGAGTTACCCATTAATCGATCTATCTTCTAAAATTCATATTCTTATCTAACACCACTAATATCTTAACTACCTTAGCTGTATCTAATAGACTTTAATGCGACTTTAATGCCTATTCATCCATTCATCCTTCCCACCTCTAGATCTCGAGAAAAGTGTGACAACATAAATTAATAAAATCGAATAAAACCCCTCTCGATGTGGGGTATTTCTTTATGCCAAGATTTCATATCTAACCAATCATCATACACAATCTGAACAATTCAACCATTTCAACCAATCGTGAGAGGTTTATCGGCGCATCTCCACATTATCTTTGCAAAGGCACAAGGTCAACGGATCCCTGATTGATTAAGCTGAATTGAATTTATTATCAGAGCATTTTTGAATTATGACTGTCATTTTTGATAGCTTAGGATTATTTACTTGAAATTTGACTGAAATTGTCAATAATATATAACTTCAATTTTCATACATCTTGTGATTTTCTTTCATTGGTTCTTCTTTTAAGAGGGAATTGAGGCAATTAAAGGAACTGAGTCGCTCACAAATTTATATCCATCTAGTTTGCGTTATTTTCTGTTCATAGCACCCTTCTCAACCAACATCTTCAATCTTCCCCGCCTTGCATGAGATAACTCTCGGATTAAACGTTGGTTAAGCAATTGAATTGGATCTGCGGAAGGACTTATAAGAAGAAAGTGTTTGAGTTTCTCAACAAATTTACTTTGAATAATCTCTCCACTCCGAATTGATTACCCCCACCATCATGTTGGCACTTCGATCTAGAGTAGCTGTTGTAGCCAGGAGGGCACACTCTGCTACCAGCAGATTCCCTTCCTCTTCGACTGCGAGAACTCTGCCACAAGCTGTCACGGCTGTAGCTCTATCATCTAGACGACAATACTCTGCGCCCGCTACAGATAGTTTTTCAACCCGTTCGACCGTGGTTCAACTCCTCAGTAACATTGGTTCCAAGCGCGAAGTTCAACAATATCTCTCACATTTCAGCTCTGTGTCCTCGCAACAGTTCGCCGTTATCAAGGTCGGGGGTGCGATCATCACTGAACATCTCGAATCTCTTACATCTGCCCTCGCTTTCCTCAACCATGTGGGTTTGTTCCCCGTCGTGGTTCATGGCGCCGGACCACAATTGAATAAGCTGTTGGAAGATGCGGGTGTGGAGCCACAATTCGAAGAGGGTATTCGCGTCACAGATGGAAAGACATTGGCAGTTGCACGAAAGCTTTTCTTAGAGGAGAATCTAAAGTTGGTGGAGAAGTTAGAGGAGATGGGAGTTAGAGCGAGACCGATTACATCTGGCGTTTTCGGTGCGGATTATTTGGATAAAGAGAAATACAATTTGGTTGGGAAGATCAATAAGGTTAACAAGGGTCCAATTGAAGCTGCTATCAATGCGGGATGTCTACCAATTTTGACTTCTATGGCCGAAACTCCTGAGGGTCAAGTCTTGAATGTCAATGCTGATGTTGCTGCTGGAGAGCTTGCGAGGGTATTGCAACCATTGAAGATTGTTTACCTATCCGAAAAGGGTGGACTCTTCAATGCGGATACCAACGAGAAAATTTCGGCCATCAACCTCGATGAGGAATACGATTCTCTGATGTCACAATGGTGGTGCAGATATGGTACAAGACTCAAGATCAAGGAGACGAAACAGTTGCTTGATCTTCTCCCAAGATCTTCCAGCGTTGCCATTATTCACCCAGCGGATCTTCAAAAAGAATTGTTCACCGATACCGGAGCAGGAACCTTAATTCGAAGAGGAAACAAATTGACAACCGCCAGCTCCATGTCGGAATTCGAGGATACCCAGAAATTAAAGGATGTTCTTGTTCGGGACCGTGAGGGGCTGGATGCGCGAGCTACAGTTGACAGATATGTTGATGGGCTCAAGAACAAGGAATTCAAGGCTTATTTTGATGAGCCTATGGATGCTCTTGCAATTGTTCTCCCTCCAAAGTCACCAAGTTCTCTTTCCAACTTAGCTACTTTTACTATTACCAAGGCTGGATGGTTGACTAATGTTGCCGATAATGTTTTCGCTGCTATCAAGAAAGATCACTCCAAGTTGGTTTGGACTGTCAAGGAGGATGATGAGAATCTGACTTGGTTCTTCGATAAAGCTGATGGTAGTTTGTCTAAGGGTGGAGAGGTTATGTTCTGGTACGGAATTACCGACGGTAATGAAGTCAAAGATCTCATGACTGAATTTGTCACTCACGGTAGATCTATGCTTGGGGATGCCAACTTAGAAGCACGACTTCACCGTGCGGCTAGAGCAGCTACTGGAATGAGTGCTGCCATGACAGGTCAGGGTGGAATCAAACAACAAGCTCGAGCTTTCTCTACTTCTGCACGTAGACCTACCGCCAAATCTTTCCGGGCTGCTCCTTTTACTCACTCGTCACGAGGATATGCTACAACAACTAATCCCAACCCTCCTTTTGGAAAGCAAAACTCATCCAATACTCAAACCGCCAAGGTAGCTTTGATTGGTGCTAGAGGATATACTGGACAAGCTTTAATCAGTCTCCTCAATGCTCATCCAAACATGGATCTCAGACACGTCTCATCAAGAGAACTTGCGGGTCAAAAGTTGAAGGGCTACGAGAAAAAAGATATCACGTATGAAAGCCTTTCTCCAGAAGATGTTCGAAGAATGGAAGAAAATGGTGAGATCGACTGCTGGGTTATGGCACTACCAAACGGTGTTTGCAAACCTTTTGTTGATGCTGTCAACGAGGGCAAGGGTCCTCAAAACAGTGTCATTATTGATCTTTCTGCCGATTACCGCTTTGATAGCAAGTGGACATACGGTCTCCCAGAGTTAGTCAACAGATCCGATATCGCCAAAGCAACTCGAATCTCCAATCCAGGTTGTTATGCTACCGCTGCTCAACTTGGAATAGCTCCATTGGTACCTTTCCTTGGAGGTCAACCAACAATCTTCGGTGTATCAGGTTACTCTGGAGCCGGTACCAAACCATCTCCAAAGAACGATGTTGAGAACCTTACGGGTAATATCATTCCCTACTCTCTTACCGACCACATCCACGAACGCGAAATCAGCAACCAATTAGGTGTCGAAGTTGCATTCATTCCCCACGTAGCAGTTTGGTTCCAGGGTATCCACCACACGATTTCTATTCCTCTGAAGGAGAAAATGACCAGTAGAGATATTAGAAATCTTTACCAAGAACGATATGCTGGGGAGAAGTTGGTCAAGATTACAGGTGAGGCGCCGAGTGTTAAGAACATTAGTGGAAAGCATGGAGTAGAGATTGGTGGGTTCGGTGTACATAGTAGCGGAAAGAGGGTAGTTGTTTGTGCGACGATTGATAATTTGTTGAAGGGGGCTGCGACTCAGTGTTTGCGTAAGTTTTTTCTCTTTCGACCATATCCCCTCGTGATTCAACTATACACCAAAGAGCCCGGATGCTAATACATGATGACAGAAAACATGAACCTTGCATTAGGATTCGCGGAATATGAAGGCATCCCACGTGACTAAAGGCAGAAGCCCAAGTCCTTTGAGTAAATGCATACAGGTAGTTTGAATTCCGTGTGCTCTTGCGCCCGAAGATGAAAAGTCGATGAGGAAGGGAGGGAGAGAGGGAGGCGGGAAATTTAATATTAAGTCGGTGCTAGGTGAAGTAAATGAGAAAGAGCAATGGATGAATGCGTTGTATATAGGAGAAGTCGAAGGTGACGTTCAAATGGTACTGGATGGATTTGGGGGTAGGGTGGGGATACTAGATTAAACAAACAGGTTGGTTGTTGTTATTGGGTGGATGGAATGGGTATGCATAGTTGAGAGGGAAAAAACTAGGTAGTGCTACAATCATAAACATCATCTTTTGATCGGCTGGTGCTCGACTTCGCGGTCTTTGTCTTGATTGATATGTTGATATGCATGGAATTTACGTTGGGTGCGGTGGTGCGGTGGTGTAGATAGAGGTGGGGTGGGATGGGGTGGGGTGTGAGCTGTAATGTGATGTATGGTATGTGTCAATGAAGGGGAGAGAGAATATTAGTTTGTTCTGTATTCTGTGTTATGTGTTATGTGTTATGTGTTCTGTTTTCTGTGTTCTATGGTCAATAATCAGTATCTCCCATTTTTAGAAGGAGAACTCCGTTTTTGGGAAGAGGTTATGAAGTCTTTTTTATTCTCGCTATCTTTTTTGGAGAGGGAGGGAAAAGGGGGGGGGGATTTTGATGTTTATCCTAGTATCTGTTTCTTTGGGTCTTTTTGTTGGGGGGTTTTTTTGTAGTTGTTTGATTGTGCGTTTATTGATATATTTTTTTTAGTATTTTTAGATATGACATGATGTGATTTATTATTTTATTTTATTTTATTTTATTTTATTTTATTTTATTTTATTTTATTTTATTTTATTTTATTTTATTTTATTTTATTTTATTTTATTTAATTTTATTTTATTGTTATTGTTATTGTTATTGTTACCGATTCGAATACGAATATATATATCATTCATATATCCCCATTAGATCTACGAGTAGTTGAGATGAGTTGAGATTCATCTCCTCGCATTTCGTTTCCGTCCCTCCCGAGCGAGTCCCAGCACACTGACTGGCATACTGCTTTTTTTTTGTTAAAATATCTCATTTCTTTTTTTACTTCTTTTTTTTTCTTTTTTTTCTCTATCTATATCAGTTCAGTCTATTTGGTTGATATTGCCAGAGTACTCTATTTATTTATAGATAGGTGAATAGATATACTATATCCCATTAATCGATCGATGAATGGATGGTGTCTCTATACTATAAAAATTAAAATTAAAATTTAGCTTTATATAGTACAAGGACAGTATCTTTATTATTAATACTCGAGTATATATGAATTTTTTTTTTAGTAACAAAAGAGGCGATGGTGTAATGGGGTAATGAGGTGTTATCGAATGAATATATTATATATAGGAGTGTATAGGAGATAGAATAGAAAGAGAAAGTGTGGAAGTGTGGAATAGGAGGTAATTAGAGGGAGAAGAGATAAAGGTAGAGAGAGGGAGAGGGAGAGGAACTCAGGCTTATCTACTCAAAGGCATGCAAAAAGAAGGGTAGGGATAGGGATACCGATAGGGATAGAGATAGGGATAGGGATAGCAAGTGTTGTATGTAGTATCAGCATGTACTGTAGCATATGGTAATGGGTTGGTAGATTATATGTACTAGTAGATTGGAGAGAAGTCAGTATTGAATTTTTATCATTTTTTATCATTTTTATTATACGAGTACGAGTATTGTGAAATCTTGTATTAGTTATACTCGAGTAGAAAAAGTATTGTTTATATCTTCGAGTTTTTTATATATTTTTGGCGTGTAGATAGACTCACTCCATCGATGGATGGATGGATGGATGGAACGTCCCATTGGGATAAGCCCGGTAAGAGTTCCATCTCGTCGATGTCGACGAATGAGGTAGATCATATCGTCCACTATCTATCGTCTGATGAGGACTGTGGTATCAAGTGAATCGCATCATACATATCATATCGTTAGTGAATCTCACAATATGTGGATCCCATATATCACCCCATCTCCGTCCCCCTCATCTGGCGCCTAGGCATCCACTGGCATCCTATATAAAACCAAATATCCCCCGCAAGTTTTCGGGCAGGTTGGCACAGTGGTAAGAAGGGCATCTCGAGACTTCTACCAGACTGAGAAGCCCCGTCCTGAGCCGTGGCACTCGAAAATAATACCCCGCGGTATGCTGCTACAGTGTGAGATTTGTAGATAGATATGTTGTGCTTGTGATGTCATGTGAAAGAAAATAATAGATAGATAGATAGGGTGTGGTAGATAATTTAGATATAATTGATTGGTCGGTGGATGGATTGGGGGAAGGACGGGAAGCAGTGGAGTGGAGTGGAGTGGAGTGGATATGGTTGAATGGTGGAATGGTGAAGGCGGATTGATTGGATTGGGGGGAAGGAAATAAAAAAGAATAAAAAAGAATAAAAGAGAAGCGAGACACAAGATCTTAAAATTCCAAGTTGATTCTGAGAAGTTAGAACTTCTGATATACACTTTCTTTTTTTGGGGCGAAGGGGGGTACTTTTAAATTGTCTCTTTGTATATAAAGTCAAGTAAGGCATATTAACATTGTATCAACGATTCTTCTGTGAAGTAAACTTGGAATCGTCTCCATTTCTCGTACCCGATATTTAAAAGTGTGTAGATATCTACGAGTATACGAGAAGAAGTGAAAGTTCTCGATACATATCCGAGTAAACGCCATCCACTTGAAAGTAGAGTAGACAGGCAGGCCCAATTCAAAATCGAGGCTCGATGGCATTAGCGTCGCAAAAGTATAAAAGTGCTTGCAGTGGAAAATTGTGAGTAAGAGGGAGGGAGGCATCTCAGAATAGAGTAGAGAGATGATTATGTATATTCCTATAACAAGAATCACTTGGAACTTTGAAGACATGGATGGATGTTGGTAAGCGGTTTCTATTACTCATCAGCTAACCACTTATCTCTTTTTCGCTCGTCTTTATACTATACTTATAAGAAAAGAAGGGGAGCAGGCCGGTAATATTCGGCTTCCTATAGAATATCTATCTGGTTTTTTTTTGATCAAGTTCCACCATGTCTTTTTCCTCTTTATTATATCTACCCCTCCCACCACCTCCCCTCCCCCCGTACTATATCTACTCTCTCTCCCCTCCCACTATAGATTCCACCCTTCTCTTCCACCCTTTCACTCTTCCCAAAAATATTTTACCAACACCCACCCACTATATCTCTATATCTCTCATTATAATCATAAATATAAATTCCCCACTAGCAATAAAACCTAAACAAAACAAAACAAAAATAAAACAGATATCATTTTTGTACTCAGTAATCTTAATTATAATATAAAAGTAATCCAATTCATTTTTAATAATATAATATAAGAGTAATTTGCTATACCGGTACTCGTATATATAAAATAAAACCAAGAAAATACTATATTGAAACCCCTCTCTCTCTTCTCTTCTTAAAGATTATTTACAAATAAGTTATAATACTTGTATATATCAATTCAACGACCCGATCGTCGCTCGAGTTTGAACGCTGTCTCAATACGAGTAATAAAAATCATCTACTTATTAAAAAAAGATTTTCAAAAAAAAAAAAAAAAAGAAACAAGAATACCAAATGTAACAACGTTCGAAAATCAAGCCTGTAGATCCATAAAACACCCTCTTTCTTCAATCCCCATTTTGAATCCTCACCCTATATAACCATGATATAAAAAAAAGCAATCAACCAACTCAAACCTTCCAGTACTTTTACCAAACCCCTTCTTCTCCCCAGAACGCCATAAAAACCGACTAGCCCCAAGCCTTTCTTGTCTTATTGCAATGCTAAAAAGAGACTACTATAGTAGAGTAGAGTATAGCAAAACGATGAAATATAAATAGTATCAAATAGAAATGAGAAATGAAAAGGTATCAATATAAAGAAATTCAGAAATAGAAAGAAAATAACTACCATCGCTTATCGAGAGACATTGAAAGTAAATAAAAAAAGGAAAAATAGAGAAAGAAGTATGAAGAGAATAATTGGGACAGGTGAAATAGGATCCAATGAACCAGCATTGTTTAGGTGGTGAGTCGTACTGCGTATCAACGTTCACGCTGTGATTTTTGTCATCGTGGAATGTGAACAGGACTTAGAGTATAGGACCTGTTAGTAGTTAGAGAATGCTGCGGGTATTGTTAGATCAGAGAGTGAGTGTACCTCTGAGGTGTGCCATTTTTATCTTTTAATCAGCCCGTTTTAAGGAGAATTTCCAAACAAATATGAATTCAAAATATATCATTGAGGCTTTGAAGAAACCAGCCGATCATGTTCAAATCCAATGTCTCGGCGAATTTCGTTGTTCGTGATGTCGAAGTTCGTGATGTTCGAGATGGTCCCGAAGATAAGAATGCCAAACATTCAGATGAGCTCAGAATGACATTCTCATGAAATGTCGGCACCAAACCCTCGCTCTGTACCTCGTTTCCATAAAGGTGGCGAAACGAGAAGAGATCTTCGTCTTGGCCGTGGAGACTGCAGTATTGGTGTTTTAATTTCCTCATATGTTGTCGGCGAAATCAGATTGATATCGTCGAACGGTGAAAAGGTCGATTTCGCAGTGATCGGACCTATTTCTTCAGAGTCGAGCAACATTTGCCCAATGCTAGCAATCTTTAGAGCATCCCATGTACCCTCACGTCTAGGAGCTACTTCCTTTAAAACCATTACCGCGTCTCTCCTTATACTTTGATCGGGACAAGCATATATAACAACGAAAAGAGAAGGAACAATCCCCGCATCAAAGACAAATGTCTTTAAAAATCGAGGATCGGAAACAAGTTTTTGACTGAGAGAGACGATTTGACGGAAGGTAGGAAGAAAATAATCGGATATTCGGTAATCAAGGAAGACACCTTGACCCATGAGCCCTATACCAAGAGCTTTGATCTGAAGAGTGGTTGCAGCGACATAATCTGCATTACCTAAAGAAGACTGTGCATATGAAATAATTGGCTGAAATGCTCTCTGCCAATCCTGAAAACTTGAACTGAACGTAGGAAATTCAAAACCCGTAAGAATAGGAGATGATGCTTTTGGATAAAGCTTTTGAAGTCTTGAGAGACTGATTGCCAAACCTTGAGGTGAAAGATCCGGTGATGCCAAGCGCTTTTCGAGGTCTGCTCTTGGTATGCTCGGGAGAGAATGGTATAGTACATGTTCCAGATGAACTTCGGCTTCTGCGAGACTGCCAAGTTGTCGAGGAATGTCAGGTGGTAGTATATCGGCGGATATGAGATCAAGAACTTTGCCGCTCAATGAATCCGGATCATCTGGTCGTGTCACAATCGCCAAGGCAAGGTGGAGATACGCAGCAACAATCTCATTTTCTACCAAGTCCGGTGCAGGTGAGCTTAGTAACAGGTTGTGATGAGGATAGCTTGAAAACGCTTCATGATGGTGCATCATCTTGAGTGCACTGTAAATGTGTTTGTCGGCCAACTGAGTGTTACCGTGGAAGTTTTCAAAGCAGAAGATGATGAGAGAAACGAGTAAAGGTATGCGAAGTGGATTTTGACTTGTCTGCACGAGATCGCGAAGATACCGAAGCGACTTTCCATACTGCTTTAGGGCATATCGATGGTGTATCTCCACTTGATTGGCTGTGGTATGATGTGATTAGCACAGCGTTATGATCAAGCATCATTTGAGACTTACAAATCCTCTGAAATCCAGCTTCGCCTTCGTCTCGATGCATGGATTTTGAGACCTTCATGGCTTTGCTCAAAGCAGCAATGGCGGTAACAGCATGCCTGATAGACGTATCGGTGTGACAAGACTGAAGGATGATGACATTGAATAATTTCTTTTCAGAACCTCCGGCGAGCTCAAATACGGTTTCTCGACAGAAGAAATCAAAGTATTGGCCCTCTTGCTCGCTGCGGAAGTTTATCACTGAAACGCTGGGCGGTATTGAAACCAATGGCGGTTCTATGACTTCCTGACATATTCCAGTAGATATAGTTGGGCCCATCAGCCAAGCCGGCTTATCCTATTGTCCATGTTAGTATGGACAGAATTGAACGTAATGTAAATGCATACCTTAGGGCTATACTCATAGCCATCACACTTCCTTCCGAAGTTTTTGCATCGCATACACGATGGTTTGGTCTCATCACATTTGACCCGTCGTAGCCTACAAGTAAAGAATATGTCAGCAACATACTAGATGGTCATCTTATAACATCAAAAGTTAACGATGATGAAAGAAACCACAAATTTCATACTATGAAACATCCAGTTGATCAATTGGATCAACTGAATGTCTTGTTCGCCACTCTTACTCACTTGCAAGTGGTACAACCTGTCTTCGACTTCTGCCTACACGCACGTGTCTTCCTAAAAGACAATGGAGATGGCCCTGCCAATGTAACCTCGGAAGTAAAAGTCATTGCCATCTTGAGAATATGGCAACGATAAAGTTTGAGAAAGTGAAATAGCTGCTAGTGAGATATGAAACGATATTCTAGCCTGAGAAAAAGGCTAGAACAGCAGGGAAAGAGGGGGTACAGTGAGAGGGGAAGACAGGAGAAGATCTAGGCTCTTAGACGCGCGCAAGATTCATCAAAAGGAGAGTAAGAGGTTGAGATCAGCTTGAGGAGATCCGGCTCTCTGGTGAGGAAATCAACAGCATGTAAGTATGAGATTGCAGCGGTAAAGATTGCAGCGGTAAAGATAAAAGTAATCCATATCTATACATATACATATAGGGCTGGAGATGTAATGGAGATATGTACTATTGCTGATAAGTACTAAAAGTAGTAATCATGGTGATTATGGTTGACGATACAAACAAGGTGATGAAATCTTGTTGTTGGAGTGTGGATCCCAAAGTTACTATAATTAAAAATAGAAATGACAGAAACAGTTTTACTAATTTCCAATAATTAATGACCAATATATCCACCAATGAAAACAATCGAATCTATTTCTAATGTATGTTCTTACTCCACTTAACACACATTTACCCTTGACTTATCCTTAATTAAATCCTTGCTTAGATCTTTTATACGCGCGATGATGAGGATAGACGACGATTCCATGTGCCTTAGCTTGCATGAGATATTTGCAGATTCCTTCGACAATAATAAGGTTATTATGTGATCAGAGCCAAATTGCCAAATACTATATGATGGGAAAGAAGGAAATTGGTTCCATTTCTATTTGAAGATACTCATACTTATGAGAGAAGAGGCTGAAGTTCTTATCTCAGTATTGGCGCCGAGGATTTTGAAGAATAATGGCAAGGCACTGGTCAAGTGTTCATGAAGGATGAAGGACCCGGATACATCTACACAGATGAAATCGGAGATCTCGTAGGATTTATTTATATATCTTCCAAGATTCCGGATCTTCTTCAGGTCTTGATTAGTACTTGTGCCGCAAAGATGGAGATGGTCATTGTTGATGTTGATGTGAATGAATAACGTGCTATTCTATTGTTCTACTGTCCATCCCCTTCAACTGACAGCTACTATTTTTTAATATTGTATTGTTGATCAACATGGTCTTCTCTTATAATTACTCAGATATCAATCACATGACCGAGATTTGTCTATCCCTCCACCTACCTAGGTATCCACTTCTCCACCAATCCCTCCTGGGGGAAAAAGCGAAACCAAATCAAACTTTAATTTGACCTTCCTTTTGGAGTAAAGAAGTACATGGCCCAAGTTAATCTGTCGGCCAGATCACGAACCTCAACCCACCAAAAATATACATATGCAAAGTCATGATGGGTGATGGGTCTGGCCAAGATTGGTTTCCTGTGGTCATTGAAACTGACTGAAATGGGTTACTGTATGCATTCGTAAATACTATTTCATCAAGGATTATTAAGAATACGAGGCTTGGAATCATTTCATTTACTTTTCTTTCATCACTTTTATTATTATACACACTTTTACCGGTATACGAGTACACACACCACACACAAACTCTCTCTCTCTCTCTTATTTTCTTTGATGAAAGAGTCCTTTCTTCCCAAGTTCATATTTCACTAACTACCTACCTAATATTTCACTCTCAAGTTACTGCGCAAGTAAGTTTACTACTACCGCTACTACTACTACTACTACTACTACTACTACTACTACCTCTACTGTACCCAATTCTGCTTAGCTCTATTGATTTTACATTCTTGAAGTTGATTTCCATGACTACTTACTAAGTACTTCGCCTACTCATATCCTTACTTATATTATAAGACTTCATTCCCCACGAAATCATCTAACCTTTTTGACTCCACATCCTCATTAATACGAGAGAATTCCAAGAGTCGTCACGTCACTACCCTTTACAACTAACTAACCTTTACCTCCAAATACCTTATTTCAATTACTACTCGAGTACCTCCCTTCATATTCTTTATCTATAACCTCAACTTCAGCTTCAGCTTCAGAAAATCACAACAAAAAACAACATTATTTCCTAATACCCATCTTAATATGGTGGTGGCTGTTGCTTTACCTCAATTCAATCTCAATCGCTCGTTGGCTTAAGTTTTTGGACTCTTCGCCTCGGAAATCATTTCAATCGTTCATTTGTTGATCTTGGTCTTGGTTCTCTGAAAATAGAGCAAGTGGACCGATTCACTCGTTTCTCCCATCGCATTTGAAGGGTCGCCAGGATATCATTCAGTTGGAGGTTCCAGTCAATTGCTTTTGGTTTTGTTTCTGAATATTCCATTCCATCAAAATCACTACTTCTTGGTGTCTCGACGTCATCAACCTCGGCGCATTTTCAGCCTCACCACCTATTAATATCTATTACACAAGATTGTACCCATAAATATCACATTCTGAATCATGAAGTGCTCGAGGTCACTATCAGCTTTGACTACAGCCATAATAGCTGTAAGTCATGTAGGTAATGCGATAGAAGTCGATCTTACATCTCCCGGTATGTATCCGCGCTTCATGCCTGCTATAGCTGCTTTACTGACTGTAAATTTAGCCTCTATTAAGACCGCGGCGAGTTCGATCGCTTACGACATGATGAGCTATTACACAGGAAACAAGACGGGCGGCATACCGGGAAATTTACCCGCGCCATATTATTGGTGGGAAGCCGGAGCAATGTTCGGCTCGCTGATCGATTATTGGTATTATACGGGCGATTCGACATACAACGATGTTACCACTCAAGCTATGCTTTTTCAAACGGGACCCGACAACGATTATATGACTCCGAATCAAACCAAAACAGAGGGAAATGACGACCAAGGATTCTGGGGATTGGCAGCCATGTCTGCCGCTGAAGTGAATTTTCCAAACCCTCCCCCTAATAAACCTCAATGGCTCGCTCTCGCGCAGGCGGTTTTCAACACTCAAGCCCCTCGGTGGGATGATAGCACATGTGGTGGGGGTCTACGATGGCAAATCTTTACCTTCAATAACGGTTACAACTACAAAAACTCAATTTCAAATGGCTGCTTTTTCAACTTGGGTGCACGACTTGCTAAGTACACCGGAAACGATACTTATGCACAGTGGGCAGATAAAACGTGGGAATGGATGGAGAACGTGGGACTCTTGGATGAACACTACTATGTTTACGATGGTTCTGATGACACACTCAATTGTACTAAGCTCAACCATATTCAGTGGACTTATAATGCCGGAGCATTCCTTCTTGGCGCTGCAAATATGTATAACTATACCAACGGAAGCGAACTTTGGCGTGGACGTGTCGAAGGTTTACTGAATGGCACCCATGTATTCTTCCAGAATAATGTCATGATGGAAGTGGCCTGCGAGAATAACGGAAAATGCGATATCGATCAACAGTCTTTCAAGGCATATCTTGCTCGTTGGCTAGCTGCCACAACGAAAATGGCCCCCTTTACCTACGATGCCGTTATGAACTATCTACGCCCCTCAGCTGCGGGGGCCGCCTCATCATGTGTTGGAGGTGATAACGGACGCACCTGTGGACTTAATTGGAGAACAGGAAAGTGGGATGGATTTTATGGCGTTGGAGAACAAATGGCAGCATTAGAGGTTATTCAAAGCAACCTCATTGCGCAGGTTGCAGGGCCAGTCACGAATTCTACGGGTGGAACGAGTCAAGGGGATCCGAGTGCCGGGTCTGGGAAGAGCTCAAGCAGTTATACGGGAACGAAACCGGTTACTACAGCTGATAAGGTTGGGGCGGGATTCCTTACCACGGTGGTGTTAATAGCTCTTATTGGTAGTATCTGGTGGATGATGGTTTAATCTTTGCTGTTGATGAGAGTGTATGAGTATCTTCTTGTATATATATTGGTACTGTAACGGATGGATGGATGAATGAACGGACGACAGCCTTTGTACTAATAGCTGTTCGATGAGCCATTTTGGGAACGCTCTAGACCTTTTGGGCGGATGAATTGGGACTCGGATGGAGGCTTTCGGAGTTTTTGGGCGTGGGAGTAGGGATTGGTCCGCCTCGCTTTGGAGAATCCATGACAACAGCATGATAATGAATTGGAACGGCTCGCCTTGGAGGATCCATGACAACAGCATGATAATGAATTGGAACAGGTAATGCGGCCGCGCATGGCAAATACGTGCAGGTAATCAGCGAGTAAGGTGGAGAACCTATATGAAAGACACTTCACTTCACATGGGAGCTATAAGATAAGATTAAATGATCAAAATCTGGTTTGGTAAGAGTTTGTGATTTTTTTTGGTGGTTTTTGAGAGGAGGGGGGAGAGTAGGGAGTAGAGAAATTAATGCGAGCATACAAAATATAAAATATAAAATGACGGTTCTGTTTTACTTTGAGTTTTGAGTTTCGAGTTTGAGTTTGATGAGAATGGGATGGAAATGATAAAAAAGGAAAGGAAATGAAAGGAAATGAAAGGAATGGTATTAAGAATGGAATGGAATGGAATGGAATGGAATGGAATGGAATGGAATGGAATGGAATGGAATGGAATGGTATTAAGAATGCTTGGGGAATTTGTGAAGAGTATTGATTGAAGTGATTATTGAGTGAGTATCTAGGTATTAGATAGTTATCATCGGTAATTATATACTGTTGTTGATATAACTCGTAATACTGACAGCCCCATAAAATTATCTACCTCCTCGAATACATTATACCATTACATCAACTTCTTCATGTATCATCAATATCAATATTTGTACTATACTACTCGAGTATACTCGTTTGTAGGATATCAATAATGCAATGTTGCTAGTGTGTATATGGATGTGTATATGGATATAAATATGAATATGTATGAATATTTAAATTTAAAAGTATATGATTATGATTATGATTATAATATTAGATTGAGAAACCAACCCGCCCCGTGGGGGTATCTCTTATCCTCCGAACCACTCGGTGATTGCATAAGCGTAAAATCTATAGAACTATTCAATCAGAGGCATGTGGGTTAAGGTTAGGGCGGGAGCATCAAGGAATACGATGCCAAATTTTATAGAACATTGAATCTACTAGAAAGGGTCTGAAAATGAGATAACCCCTGGGTTAGGGTTATTTGCGGGTTGGTGGGTTGTGTTGTGTGATAGGTTATATCACAAATAACCCACGGATTACCCGTTCAAATTTTTTCATTGATAGCCCGCTCCGCTGACGGGTAATTCGTGGGTTAACGTTACCTCCTACCAGCTCAATAACCCGCTCCGCTGGCGGTAACATAATACATGGGTTTTCCACTAGATCAATAATCTGTTGCGCAGAATGATTGAAGGTTGGGGGGAAGATTGAGAGGGGGATGGAGAGGAGGACTGAGAGGAGGATTGAGAGGAAGGTATAGGTACTGCAGGTCTACTATAAGGGGAGATGCAGGTGGAGGTATTGGATTTAGATTTAGATGGGCTTAAGCTTTATGGTTTCATTAGGTAGGTAGGTAGTTAGTTGACTGACAAGCTTAAAATACTTCACTGTTAGGTATGATTACGAAATATCGGTGCTGCAAGTCTATAAGGGGAGTTGGAGGTGTTGGGTTTGGGCTTGGGCTTCATGATTTTATTCGATTTGTTGGGTAGTTGACTGATAAGTTTAAGTTACTTCATCATTATGATCACGAAATACTGGTGCTGCAAGTCTACAAGGGGATTTGGGGGTATTGGATTTGGGTTTGGAATTCATGGCTCTGTTGGGTATTTTTTAACTGTCGAAATGCTTCATCATTATGATGACAAAGTACCGCAAGTGTGGAAAGTGTTTTTGGTGCCAAATGGACTGTTTTTTTTTATGTTTCTATATAAATCGCACGCTCCCAGTTTCCTCTGATTTCCTCCATCTCCTTCTACACCTCCATGCTCATTTCCAAAGTTTTCATTTTCCTAAAGAAAAGCCCGCCATCACGTTCCTCCTTCTGCTGTATCCTATGCTCGAAGCTTGACAGTCTATTTCTTCTTCGATCCCTCGGAGTGCGAATCTTTGCTGACTCTGTATGATGGGCATGTTAGAAAAGGATTCATTGGGATGGGTGGGGGTTGCGGAACTTACAGCATTCCTTTGCTGTTGTACTTCAAGCCGAGTGTGCCGGCAAACCACACGCGTCTGCGAACATCCTCCGCGGTTTCGAGTTCCCCCCCCCCCGGGGGGTACATAGGGTTTGGAGCTGCTGCTGCTGAGGATCGCTTGGTGACTTTGTTGGTTTGGCAGGCTTTGTTCCCCATCTTGGTGTTGGTTTTGGCTGGTGCAGGTCGTGCTGCGGCTCGGACTTCGTCGGTTTGGCTGGCTGTGTCAACCACCTTGGCGTTGGTTCGGGGTGGTGTAGGGTGTAAGTTGCGTTTGATAGATTGGGCTTCGATGGCGGGAGAGATCGATGCGGATGGGGAGCCAGAGGAGCTCGATGGCTGCTCGGGAGTAGAGAATGGTCCGGAGGACTCGGGGGTTGATGAGAGAGAAATGTTGGCCTTGTCGTCTTCTGCTTTCTTAATGTTGGCCTTGTTGGCCTTGTTGTCTTCTTCTTTCTTAACCCCGTTCTGATAGTGGACAGGAGTAGAGAGAGAAATGTTGGCCTTGTCGTCTTCTTCTTTCTTAATGTTGGCCTTGTTGGCCTTGTTGTCTTCTTCTTTCTTAACCCCGTTCTGAGAATGGACAGAAGTAGAGAGAGAAATGTTGGCCTTGTCGTCTTCTTGCTTCATCTTAATCCCGTTCTGGGAGTGGACGTCTTGAGTGAGCTTGACGTTTTGCTCACGGGTATTTCTTGAAGAAGACATGTTTTTGATATCTTGATTTTGAATAAGGATATCTGTTTGTGATTGTATGAATGTTTGAAGTATAGATGTTCAAAGTATGAATGTTCAAAGTATGGATGTTTAAGTTTGAATGTTAAAAGTGTAGATGTTATCAGTATGAATGTTTGAAGTTTGAGTATGAGATATTTCAAGAAGGGAAATGGGTGGGGGAGAGAAGTATTTATGCACTTCCCATTCTGAATTGTCTTGTTAAAACCAAGGATTTTTCCAGCTAACTTACTTGGCACTATACTATTTGTGACGCAAGGACCCAAGGACGCAAGGACGCAAGGACCCAAGGACCCAAGGACCAATCAGTATTGAAAGACCAACAAGTTGAGGATCTTCATGACATCTTTGTGCTAGGACATGAGTAGGTAGTCTTATCTCCAGACCCACATTATGTACTATTCAGACGCTTCATTATCAAGTTCTCACCTCCAGTACATATTATATATAGTATTCATATTCACAGGTAGTGAGGTATTTATGAATCCATGCACCTTCGACTTGTTCTTAGTGTTTTGCTGATTTAGAGTTTGGTAGGTCAGTAGACCTGGTAGATTTACCCCCTCCCTCCTAGGCTCGCCATGGTATCCCTCCCTAATTGAGGGCATTAATCAGGCCAGTCTCCCAGCTTCCTGGTGAGCTTGCGAGCCTGGCATCCATCCCCCATGGTGAGGCTGGGAATCAAGAGCAGTGCATTCATTGTTCGAAGAAAAATAGTATTTATGGGACCATGGACTATGAACTATGGACTATGGACTAGGGACTATGGACTATGGACTATGGACTATGAATTGAGCATTGAAGTTTAGCAAGGGTACTCATAATCTAATGCACATCGTCACGCAGCTTTTCAACAATCACATCCTGGATTATCTCCAAAGTTCCTTGCTCTAGTACTCGAGTAAATGCCTCAAATATAAAATCAGGTTCAGGTAGGTCGTTAGACTAGTTTAGGAGTGAAAAAAATCTATACCATACTATGCTTCCACTATGTGAACATCTTAAAAATCCATCTTTTAAGCCGGTCTGGGTCCTCGAGTTGTTTTCTAGTTTTCTAGTAATACCGTTGTACTTCTGGTGAATTCAGTAATGGTAAGCAGGGCTGTTTTGTCTTGTACTCTTGGTATAGGGAAATTAGATAAAATCTTGCAAACGATAGCCTACAATAGTATACTTGAGTAGTTGTAGATCAGCTAAAGAATTCCTGCCAATTAAAATTCAAAACATGGGCTGATCAAATTAATCTTAGAATCTCTACCCCTGATTAGCGTTACCGAATTCACTAGATGATTCGCAGATTAGTCATATAGGAAATCTTCGCGAGCTACTCGGACGGGTCTTTGAAGAGGGATATACAAAATCAAAATGGCTATTGCTAATTCAATTTCATATATAATTATATAAATTTCTTATAGATTATTAATTGATTAAATCGAAACTTATATATTGAATTGAATTCTGATATAATATGTTTTGAGTTAATAATAATAGATTTAAATAAAAGAGATCAAAACTTTAGATTTTTTACTTTTTAATTAAAATAAATTATTTATAATGTGATTTTGAATGAAAACTTTTCAATTGTAATAAAATAAATTCTAAACTTTTGAAAGATATCTTTGTTCTTCTGAAATTCCTTTTATTTTTGTGAATATTATCAAATAATGTTAGAAAATCTTATAACGTGGTTTATCAGTGCGTCGCGCATATCAGTGCCTCGCGCACTTTTTCACTATTTTGCAACTCTTCAATTCAACACGCGTTTAATCAACAATCAACAATGAATAACACTTCAAAAGAAGCTCGGATTATCTTAGCTATTGAAGCTATTAATAAATAAATAAAAATGAGTCGCCAGAGTGCTGCTAAACTC